>CABHPQ010000508.1:20705-35142 GCA_902168405.1 Peromyscus aztecus | reverse complement strand
TCATGGGCTAATATGAGAAGTATATTCCAAAGCAAGGTGATTATGTTAGAATCTCTCTTCAAGTAAAATTTGAAAGAACAAATAATTCTAGTTTTCTTGAACAGCAATCTAGTAACAGGGCGTATTTAAAAATATGTCTCTGTCTCTAGTTTAAAAAAATTCAAAAGACAACTAACATTCTTTTATTCTCCTGTCCAGGCCTGACTTGCTCACAAACCATTACTGCATTAACACCTCCAAGGTGAACCATTGACTAGAATTGTAGACTTCTAAAAAAGATGGGGTTCACCATCCAAAGACCCCGTTTACACAACTTACTAGGTGTACAGAAAATTTAGACAATTGTTTTAATAGGCTACATTTCACTTTTGCTGCATCAGAAAAAAAAATGAGTATTTTTATGTGGAATAATGATGCAAAATTGTAGGTGGGTTGAAAATATTGGGCCTTTACCTTATATTCAAAATTTATTTCATTGAATCACATCTACCCTGTATTGAAATATAAAGGAATAGCCTTTTATCATTTTGAGAGTGGGATGATCAGATGGGCAAAGAAAAGTTAACATCCAGGTGTGATCTCCTTGCACTTATTGAATGAGAAACAGCCTATTCATTTTCACTGGAATAAAGAAAATATGCTGAGGAATACAATAACATTTTAATTTTATAGTATCTAAAGTGTGCCTGTCATGTTTGATGCCTCTTTATAAATGGAAAAAGAACATCTAATAGTCAAAGAAACAGAGTCAAGTGTTAATGAATATCAGAAACTTGACTCTTAATCCTCTTCAGATGGGAACTGTTTAACCTCCTCATTGATGCAGGAAGCCTGATGCTAAGAAGTGAGGGTTTGAATTGTTTTGAATTCTGAATGAAAGGAGATAGCAGTATTACCCAGGATGGAGATCACTGGCTGTGCCTCTGTTAAAATAAATCAGCTTGAAATTTTTTCCTACCTCCAGATAGAAGGTACTGCAATATGATACTTAAAAAAAATCTTAATTTGGATTCTGTCATATGATTATGAATTTCATGATTTGTTTGTAACTTTTCTAATTCAATATTCTCTTTCCCCTAATCTATATTATCTGCTTGATAGTCTTACTAGTTCCAATGTGCCAGCCAAAAGATGCACTGAGTAAGCCCTTATCTCAACAGTTTAGTGCAGGCCATGCCATTATCTTTGTGCTAAAAACATTAAACTCAAATGAATTACACAAACCAGTGTTCTTTGTTTTACTTTATAGAAAAAAAAATAAAGAATTTGCCCAGAAAAACTAGTCAAGTTACCCAAAGTTGTATGATATTTTGTATTTTCATTCCTGTTCTGTGTTGGTCTAAAATTTATTATATTTTATTTAATTTTAAATTGGCTTGATGTCATGAAGGTTTTAAGTAGGTAACCATATCTACTATAGTTCATGTATGTAATAGCCATGCTATGACCATAGAACATTTCACAGTACTACCTATTCCTCTCCAGATATTTCGGCCTTCGTACCCTTTTCAGATATCTGGTCAGTTAAAAAAAATATTCCCTATCCTTAACTGAGAAGCTATTGACAATTTGGAAAGTTAATGGCATCCATGGGAGGGACAGTTGTGTTTCTGTGGGAGGGTAGACAGTAGTGGGTTCCTCATGTCCCAGTGGATAACAGCATAAACATGTGCATATATGCACTAGTAGGTCTTGCAAATTACAATATATGTTAATAATAATATAAAATTAATGAGACACTTAAAATGGCATAATATTAAGAAGAGAAAATTATTAGTAATAAATATACCAAAGTGATGAAATGTGCAGTAAAGTGAAATGCATATTGTAGAGATAGAATATTATTCCAGCCTTGAATATTTTTGCAGACTCTAAATAGGATGGTAGAGTAGGAAAATAAGCATAGATTATCTAATGAGAAAACCACTCTAAATACTCAAAAAAGGAAATATTATTGAAATTACAAACACAATGCTCCAAGTATCTTTTCAATGAAAGTTGTCAGTAATTTATAAATGCGTTCTTTTGTTTCAGTAATAGGAATATCCTGTATTTCTTTGAACAACAATGTCTCCCGTGGGCTGAGATTTTGGAATGGTTGTTTTTCAGTTGGTGCTGTTTTCAGAGGTTTGGTTATGCGGCTTGGATGGAGGAAGTGCATCACTGGATGAGGGCTTTAAGAGGTTACAGTCTTGCCCGACATCCAGTCTCTGGTTCCTACTTGGACTTGAAGATGTGGGCACTTAGCTTCCTATTCCTGCCATCATGCCTCTCACTTGCTGTTGTTATTTGCTATGAACTCTTAAGCCAAACGAAACTCTTATTTGTTATAAATGTCCTCGTCTGTGGTATTTTATCACAGTAACAGAAAGTAACTAACACAGTCGTTACAACTGTGCTACTCCCCAAACAAGACACTCGTATGGTAGGTGTCAGTTGTTTACAATATCTCTTAAAGCATGTAAGTAATATACTGAAGTGTGAGTGACTGAACTACATTCATTTTGAAGACTAACCAGTCAACCACCAGCACTTCGTGGATCCTGCCTGCTTGAGTGATGTTTCATTATACTTCGATGAAGGTAGGCGTCCTAACTCAGAGTCAGTTTTTCAGAACTGATTGTCATTTCAGCTCAGTATTAGCCACATTTGAGACACTTGTCATTCAATGTGCGTTGCATGGTAAACACACTGGAGCTGATTGCATTTACTTCACTTCTCATTTAGAGTGTTATTTCACTTGATGCTTTGACGTTTCTCCTCACCCTCACATTGAGTTCTTTGAGAAGAATTGCCTCCCTGCCTCCCTTGGTTTCCTTTCTTTAGCTGTGACGGAACAACTGAAGCTTAAAGGCACTAAAATCTACAGATATCTATTGGCTCACAGATATGGAGGCAGAGGTGTGGTAATAGTCTTCATGCTACTTCATTCACATGGCAGAAAGCCAAAGAGTAAGAGAGATCAACAAAGGCAAAATCAACCTCTTATGAGATCAATCCCGCCAGGCCTGATCACCTCCAACAAAGGCCTTTAAAAAAAATTCCAATGGAAATCCACTTCACCATGTTTTAGAAGGAGTAAACATTCACAATGTACAACTCTCTCAATTATTTTAATCTGATATTGAGTGCTGATTTTGTCCAATAATGTACTCAACTCTATCCAGGAGGACTGGAGTATTAAAGATGGTCCCAACTTTACTCTTCCCTTTTAGCATTTTACAATACCACTTGAGAAGCCCTTATTCCATGTATATTCCAGGAGTGATACGTTTTTAGGAAAAGTTCTTACATTATAAAAGATTGGAACTTTTGCTGGACCTCAGAATGCAGTTAGTATACTTTGAGGGCACTTGTGACTTAGTCTGATATTCCTGCTGTGTGCTCAGCATGTTTGTTTAGCCTGCTTTTAAAAGGAAAAATTACCAACCAATCTTATCTGCCCTGGATTTTCCAAGTAATCAGCTTTTACATCCTAACCTAATATAGTTTTAATATTAAACCATGTACTTTTCCTTGCCCCAAACACAGAGTGTATGTGTAATTTGCTGAAAACACCCAACAGGTCAAAAACAACTTTCTTCATCAAATTTCTAATACATCTTGGAAGCATCATACAGATATTGCTTGGTAGCATATGTTTGAAGTACTGAGTTCTTTGAGATCAGTGGAGGTCAGTTTGAGTAAGTGACTTAATTCCTTGTAAACCTGAAGATTTGAAATCTGAAGAAGATTTCAGAAAAGTATCCCTCATTCTTAACAAGTGTGATGCTTTATGGACTATTCAATAAATACAGAATGAAGCTATTTATATTTAGGGACAAAATACAGACAACAGGGACAGACCAGATGCACAACAAGCAGGCTGCAAAACTATTTGTTAGGAACAAAACACAGGCAACATGTACAGATCAGATACACAACAAGAAGGCTACAGATAAGTAAAAAAAATGGACATTACAAACAAACACACAGGAATAAAAGAAAGAGACATTAAGTATTCAAACTTGGGCTCACTCTTGGTCAAATTAACCCCAGGGAAGTAGTGATCTTTCTTCCCTTAGTGTGACCCTGAAACATATTCTTGCTCCTTAGACTATCATTAATGTGCTTAACCAAATCTCCTTTCTTAGTCCAGCTTCGCAAAATAAGAAACATTTCCAAATGATACCAAGATTAACTGGATTTACAAACCTGACTCACACACTTACAGTTGTATCATGCAGTTGTTCTAAATATATGGGAACTACTGACGTTTGATATCACTATAGTATCACCTCATAGAGTTAAGTACAGAAACTTGACACATGGAAGCATGCACATTTTAAGTGACAAGTTTTGCGTGGTATTTGAAACAATGTTGGATCATATCAAAGGTGTGTGCATGGAAGGGCAGTCAGATTTTATCTGAAATGAGGATAAATGTGGTGAACAATAATTCGTTTTGTAATTATTTACAATTATCTAGCCTCTGTTTTAAGTTGTTGCCTTTCCTGCCATTAATAAATATAGCCAAAGCAACGGAATCGGATATCTTTTGCGCTTGTGACATCATTAAAACATTCTTAGGTGAGATATTGGTTTTCATTGGTATAGGTTATCACAACTTTGCTTTTTTTATGTACACAGCTGATTCTTCCTGAAACTGAGTTAGAATTTTAAGTTTAAGGAAAAAGTTATGAAAGAAAAGTGAAGTCAAATCAATTACAGTTGATTGAAAACCCTTCTTTTATGTCAATCAGTTAAGACACTGAAAATAGAACAGCCCTATATCCTCTGTACACCTTTTATTTGTTTTTAATCCAACTGAGAAAGCATCTACCACCAGAAGAATAATGCCATGAGTCTTGTTAACATCCAATTTCTAGATTCATTTTTTACAGATTCATTTTTACCAGAAAACTCTTCCACAGAAACTGTTATCTTATTTATATCACTTATAAGCTATACCACATTTTACACTGCAAATAATTATCAGATCTAGGGAAAATCATTATTGTTGACAAAACATTCAAGTTTTTATTTTGATGTATTGTTCTTTGAAAGAAAAAAAGTGATTCAAAGACTGTCACATTAACCTGTGTTATTAGCAGTAGGGTGTCAAACTTGGGTGACATGTTTCAATATACTTGAGCATTTATAAATTGCAATGGCCGAGACCACCACTTGTCTTCATGGTGATAAACGTACAGTCTCCCACTTGGCTTAAGGTGAAAGAATTAACAATTTTCAGGAAAGCTAATTAGATCCAACTATTAGGCACCTGATCTAATTTGACATTGGATGTCTGGGAAGGAGTCATCTGACTAGAATAATAAACTATTTGGCTTCTGTATACAGGTGAAATCACCAATAATTGTCTTTTCCTAACAAGACTCATTGGGAGATGAGTGCATTGACTAAAAATAAATAATTAAAATGGTAGAGATAATCTAATTCAACATTCCTAAAGAAATATGATAGTAGTACATTAGTTATATTCATTTATTATTCTATTGATTTAAACATTTTTAAAAACTTTTACTTTTTGGCTGATAGCAAAAGAAAAAAAGCCTTAACTTTATTTCTAAAAGTCTCAACTTCAGTTAGTTCAGTTGATAAAGTCTTTGGACAAATTGACTACTAAATGAGCTGATTGAAATTTCACCTAATTGTCTTTTATTTTTAAGGGCAGCTAGATGTGAGACATCTGTCTGTGTTTATAATATGTAAGTGATCCACAAATATCAATATTAATTCACACAAGAGATTTCTGGGAAGGGAGGAGTAGGGGGAGGGGGAACTCTGATTGGTTTGTCTTTATGAGAGGAGAATAATGAAATAAATAATTCTATTATAATTTTGGTTTGAAATAAATGAGATGTCCGGGGTTCTGCAAAATTAAGGGATAATAATGTCTACTAATCATATGGCATAGTGCTCGGTAAAGCTTAAGGTTTGGGGTATAATTTCCACCAGAAAGCCTAAGCAAGGTCAGGTGGTTATTGTGACCTCAGACCTTAGTCCAAGATTTTCATGAAATACATTGATGGACCTATGAATTGCATGTACCCTTTCCCTTTTATTGGAAAATCCATATTCGTTGGTAGATGGTAAGAAGGAGTTCTGAAGCTGGGAAACCTGTCAAGTGCTTCTGAGAAATGGCTGGGAGAGAAAATAAACTAGAGTGTAGAAAACAATAAAGTTCAATTTTTGCATAGTCAGTGTACAAGATGATAATGAAGAAAGATTAATAGGGAGAGAGTTTAAGATTATAAATACTGCAAAGATTTCTGAGGGAATCGGGAAGGCATGTGACTGAAAAAGCAAATAAAAGGCAACACCCCTTATACCTTGTATTTTATTCTTCTTGCAAGTTAGCCAACTATTCACACCTCAGCAATGAATGAGCTATTAACCCGCTCACACAAGGTTATCTAATTAGTGGGAGCAGTAATAGCAGGAGGCCAGACATGCAAAGGCAGTAAAGTGGGCTTTGAGTTTCAACCACTCTCTCCTGACTAGAATGCTCTCAGTTTCATCTCTTCACCTTGTGGCCTTTAGAGTTTCAAGGGCCAGTAACACTGTAGCACGTGGAGACCATTTATGGTGCTATACAACTTAGGGTGATTTAAAGTTCTTGAACAAATTTTCAAAGGAATAGAGAAAATGAAAATCAAAGCAAAGAGAAATTGCTTAAACAGCAGCGTAAGAGGCAGTCGTTAGACAGTAGCACAGGGCTGATGATGGACACATGCATTTGAAGAAAATAAAGTCAAGCCCACCCATTACTTCTTTACCTACCTCCAAAAATATAGGACAGAACTAAGTGGAATGAAATCCAGTGTGAATTATTTATTCATAAACTACAAGAGTAATGATGTGTGCATTAGTGTGAACTGAATAGTGTGGAAGTTGTGTGGAATACATAGTAATAGAAAGGTAGCTCAATAAGTGCCATTAGAAAACTGGGACTGATATGTATGATACAACTCTTTATTTGACTACTGACTTACAGTTTGACTTTGCTGCTCTGTTTATTGAAAAAGGCCCCTCAACAGCAAAATGATGAGAATATGAGAGATTGACTGGTAGTCAACATACAATTTCAACATTTTAGAAAGAGGATGTGTTATTTTTATAACAAAATGAGTTTAAAATCACATGAAAAATTAAAGAGCTTCATTATCTGATTAATGTATCGGCTCCTCTTCAAACAGCAACAGACTTCTCTCTGACTTCCCATCAGATGGCAGGAAACTTTCGGCATTCTAATTTTGGCACTGAGTCACTTTTAGAAGACTGACCAGCAGTTCCTTTGATCTGATCAACTCAGCAGGCCAGCGCAGATGGGCTTCCATCACCTCCTGTCATTGCGCCTATTAGTGCTGTCTGCCCTCAGATCCAATTACACGACTGCTGCCTGGCCAAACAGTGCAGACCTTCCTGTGGGTAGTGTCTCATTTCTGCACAGTGTATGACATCGTTTTGCCTCCTGGAGCTGGAGATGGCATCCTGACTAATCTGTTACAGTGGAAGAATCATGTGAGCCACACAAATGCTAGTAGCTGCTTTGTATTACTTTTAGAATGTTTAACAGTTGAATCTATCTCCCTACGAATATAAATACTTAAAATAAGGCAAATCAAGTGGCATGTACTTGGCAACTGATTTCCTAGTCCTTGGGGATGTGGTTTCTTATTTATAATCAGCAGCATGGTTTATTAGTTGTATCCTACAACAAGACAAAGCCACAAGCTTTCATTTCATACCTGATTCTGACACATTATGTCACCACTGGCATATGAACAAATCTTTTTTTTTTTCTAATGAAATTTTAGTATAGTTAAGGATTATGCTGGTCTAATGAAGCAGTAGTTGTAGGTTCTCTTCAAGTCCATGACTTCACTAGCTCTGAATAATTGACTGAAATTCCAGTAGCAGGTATGATTTCCTTCTTGCAGTGAGGGCCTTACGTCCAATTAGAGAGCAGATGGATACTGCCAAAGTATGTGCTCCATCATTGCACCCTTGGGGTTACCTTGCAATGCTGGTGATTGCTATGGGTTGTGAGTGTCATGGTTGCATAAAACTACTACTGTTTGCTTTGGTCTTTTAGAAGCTTGCACAGCACCTTTTGGTAACTTGCTTTCTAAATATTTATCCTTACATCCTCAGATCAATATAGTTTCCACAATTCCTTCAGCAGAAAATGCTTTGCAATAAACAGAGTTCATTAAAGAAAACCGCAACCAATCAAAATGTAGAGTTGTGCATTCCAGCCTCAACTGATAGAGCTACAATACAACTCCTGTACCTAAGGCTCAGGGAGCATTGTGGAATATGGTGCAGAAAGATTTTAACAGCCAGAAGAACAGGAAGGTTGCTGTGAGATTATGTCTCCTAGAAATGTCAGAGAAGTGGCAACAACATGGGGGCCCAATATTATCTAAGGAAGGACAACAATAATGTCAATGCAAACATGGCAGGGAGAAATTACACGAGTCTTCAATACTAGACAAAGAACTAGAGACAACTAAGAAATGCTGAAAGTGAGAAAAATAGTATTCCCCAGGGAAGAGCACACCATTTTTATTTGTATTCAATACTAAATGGTTAACTCTAAAAACATTTGCATACAGGCAACATTATTTGAAATGAGTAGATTGTAGGAATACATAAATGTGTGTGTGTGTGTGTGTGTGTGTGTGTGTGTGTGTGTGTGTGTGTGTGATACCAATTAAAGCAAAAGAGATCATAAATTTTAAAGACAGCAAGGTGGGGGTGTATGAGAGTATGTGGAGACAGGAAAGGAGGAAATGATATAATCTCAAAAAACTGAAATAATAATTAAAAAGGAATATTTTAAATTCCTGTATCCTAAATGATACCATCAAGAGAAAAATCTCAACCAAGGAAAAAAGAGAAATTGGTGTTACATAGGAAGATAATGATGGAAAATACTTTCTTCCTACATCCTATTTTGTCATTCTGTTCAGACTAGATGGCTGAAATTCTAAAATAAGTTTTTAAATAAAGCTGTTTTAAAGTAATGTTTTACCCCTCTTTAGTGTAAGCAGAAATATAGACTCAATGAAATATAAATTAAAGATGTGAGTAAGCAAAATCATAGAGTTTCTGAAATTCCTTTGCTATTTATAGAACTTTGAAAACTTTTTAATTAAACCAACATAACAGTAGGGTTGAACTAAAATAAGAGTCTGATCAGAGAAATGAAACTCTTATTTAAAATCTCTGCTGATATCTAACATCAGATTAACTTCACTAGTTCTTTTTACCTTGCGTGTACAAAGAGGGAAATCACAGTTTTTACACCATAGAATTGCCCTGAGGACCAAAATACTAGTAATTGGAAGCATTGTACCATATAGTGAAGCCTGTAGATGTTCAGTAAAGCGAGTGACTGTCAGAAAAATGATCTGGATTAACCTTTGACTGTTCACATCTATTATTAGATGAAGGAAAATAATTGATGTTTAGACATAAAGACAATATAATTATAGCTTTCTTTATATCCATATATCTATCTAAGTGTAGGAATTCATTAGTGGTACTGCAGGTTCAGTTTCAGAACAAGTCAATGAAGTAAATATGCAATAAAATGATCACAGATATGTGGGGATGTTTCAAATACATACAGAAATCTTGTTTATACTGAACTTCCATCTATCAACTGTATTAAGCTTCCATTAACCTTAGACCTAAAAAGATATAATGTACATGTTTTAAGATGTACTTTTGTGGTGGTATTGTGTTCCCCAAAATATTGTGTACCTTAATAAACTTATCTGGGGTCAGAGACAGAACAGCCACAATATTAAACATGAGGATAGGCAGTGGTAGCATATGCCTTTAATCCTAGCATTCCAGAGACAGAAATCCCTCTGGATCTCTGTGAGTTCAAGGTCACATTGGAAACGGCCAGGCGTGGTGACACACACCTTTAATCCCAGTAAACCAGCCCTTAATCCCAGGGAGTGGTGGTAGAGAGCAGAAAGGTATATAAGGCCTGAAGAAACTCGAGGCTTTTGGCCTGGGTAGGCATTTGGCCTGGAGAAGAATTTGGGCTGGTAAAGCATTCAGGCTTCTAGCAGCAGTTCAGCTGAGACCCATTCTGGATGAAGACTCAGAGACCTCCAGTCTGAGGAAACAAGATCAGCTGAGGATCCGGCGAGTAAGACCTTCTAAGATTCATGCTACATACTTTCCTTCTAAAAATTGCTTTGGAGCCTCTGAGACTTCACTGAGTTGTGATCACTTGATTGCTAGAGCATCTTCACTCAGTGTAGATGGCTACTGTCCATTCGGGTCAGTAGTTGCTGACAGTTGAAATAGCTAAGGGAACTCTTAATATGAGTCACCAATAAAGCTTGAAAGTTTGATTGGCTTTTCCTTTCATCACAAATTATTTGGCAGCATTCAATATCATTTGGAGACTCTGTACCTACAGATAAACTCCTTTCAATATTGGACTCCCTCCTTTTAAACCTGGTTTATCAGCCAAGCTTGACTAAACTTGTATAGTAATCTAAATCATTTGTTCCCGAATTCAAAAAAATCACATTATCACAAGGGAGTGGATTCAACATTAATACCTTCTTTCATTGCTTATCTATGAGAAGAATTCCATGTATTCAATTTATATCACAAGGCTGAAGAAATTCAGTCATGTCCAAGCTCCCCTGGTGAACCTAGCTCTTTCTCTCATATCTGCCTTTAATTCTTGCAATGAAGTTTTAACCTCTAACCACTTGGAATCAACTTCTTCCAACCTCTTGATAATGGTGGTATTGTGACTTCCTCTTCTTAGTCACTTTGAGAAGACTGAACACTTTCAGCATGTTTCAAGTTGCTTGGACTAGATCTATCCCTGGCTTTACTCTCTCTGGCATGTAGTGCTTATGAAATATATTCTCTAAATGATAAGGTTTTCCAGTCCAAGTTTTTCATTGATTCATGTGATTTAGAATGGATATTATGTATAACAAAATAGGTCTTACTTTCAAAGTAATTCTGATTGAGAAGACACAGGTTTACAATAACTCTACACAAATGTGCAAAGACCCACCTTAAGAATTTTGCATGCCATGGTCATCAGTGAAGGTGACCCGCTTTAACATAAGCTTAGTTAACACAAGTGAAAATTTTCCATTATTTTGTTCAATAAAGGTAGATACAATTTATTCATTATTATAACTTAATGTTTCACAGTATACTTTTAAAGTTTAAATTTCTGGTCAGTAAATTATATATATATATATATATATATATATATATATATATATATATATATATATATATATTGAGACAGGGTTTCTGTGTGTAGTTTTGGTGCCCATCCTGGATCTTGCTCTGTAGACCAGGCTAGCCTGGATCTCACAGAGATCCTCCTAGCTCTGCCTCCTAGGTGCTGGGATTAAAGGCATGTGCCACCACCGCCTGGCTGATGTATATATATTATAAGACATTTCAGTAGGTTTTTTAAAAAAAAAACATCTGCCTTTATCTGTTGTATTAAAATATAATTTTCCTCATCTCCATCAGATCCTTGGATACTGGAATAAAATATAGCATAATGCTCACAACATTAGGATTCAAGCTAAGGATTGAGGAAGACGTTTGTGACCACACCTCAGATGTCTATATTGATAGGAGAGTATTTTTTCCTTTTTCTTTCATTCATTCCCTCTGTTATTCACCCCCTCACAATGTCAGAACACACCACACATGCCCGTATACATACACACATACAAAAAACACATGCAAATATACATCTCCACAAACATAAATACACATATATGCACTTAAAGGGAAACACATGCATAAACATACCATTTTCCTATATTGAATAGCAACTTCTGTATTTTGGCCCTCCAAAGATGCATTTTCCACTAGGAGGAATCCCGAACCTTGATAAAATGCCCTGACCCAAAAGTTCCTCATTCAACACTGAATTTTGTGTCTTTCTAGTTGCAATTTATAACATTCCTTTGAATTACTCTTTATATATGCTTAACTATTGTGGAATTGTTGATTTCTCCCTCTCCAAGAATGATCACCTTACTTTGTATAAGTGAACTCTTTTAATAGCTCTATTAACAGCTAGAAGATATTTATAATATAGGCATTGTAAGAGGGAAGCACAGATTTATCCTTGTTAAGTTAAAGTTTCTATATTTGGCAAAAATATAATTCATTATATCTTTATAAATTATTGTTAGAATATGTTTTTATATTGGTCAATGTATCTAATTCTCTTTTCCTTCCCTTGCTCAAATTCTATGATTGTTTTCTTTGGTTGTCAATAAGGTCAGTAAGTTAAAAATACCACATTTGCTACATTGATGTGTCTTTTTAGTATTTCAATGTTTCATATTTCTTTTATCATTTAAAATATCTATCTTAAATGTATTACTTTCTCTTACATGTAAAATTTGATCCAGAATATCATTATTCTTATTCTACTTATAGACCGCTTATCTCATTAATTGGACTAATCACATATTAAAATACTAAATTTTAAGAGGAAAATATTTTTGGTCAACTTTATGGATTTTTCAAATGGTGCCCACATACTTTCTTATTTTCAATATTTAATGTGCAATTTAATTTCAGTTGAAGTTGGTTATTTTCTATGAAAAAAAGTAATGCAATGCAATTATTATAACTTCAAGTTAAGCTTTGAGATAACCATTCATTTTTAAATCTTTCTGGGGCATACATTCTCTTCCAGTTGATGACTCTCTACTTAGGTCTCTATTAATTTGCACTGAATTTTTTTTTCTTCCTTTAGCTTTCATCTTTAGAAGTTCTATGGAAAGTTGAGGGATTTTGCCCTTTTGACTCATTATTTCAGTTAATGTTTTCCAGGCAAATTTTTGATATGTGGCTTTCAGTATTTGTATTTAATCTTCTAATTAAAATGTAATTTTATATCACTCCTCCCCCTTCCCATCCATCTACCAGCCTCTCCCATGTCGCAACCCCTCCAGTTTCTCTTATTCCCACACCTCAATCCTTCTTAAACTGATGGTATGTTTTTTGCAATATAGTATATTATAATCATTTATATATATAATGAAGACTTGGTTGCATATTTGCACATATACATGTGTGTGTGTGTGTGTGTGTGTGTGTGTGTGTGTGTGTATTTCCTCATTAGACATGCTGTTGTGTAACGTAGATATAGTTCTTTAAGGAGAAAGGAAATATTGTGGGAAATTGATCTCTTCATGTAGTTGAGAGTAATGTATCTCCATGAAGCTCTGTTCTATAGTATATTAATGTGTATATTAACCACATAGCAAAATTCAAATTAATTGTGGATACTTTGAAGGTCTAATCAAAAAGTCTCTTTATGCTTGTTGATCAGCTTATGCATTTAAACACTGTGGCTAATTTATTCACCTCCCATCATTTAGAACAAAAAGACAAGCTAAAGTCATGGGAAAGAAAAGGTGAATTGAACCTATGAAAGGAGATCATTCATGCTCAAAATAAACATTTAAAATTAGTATCCATCTCTTATCTGATGAAAACTTGAGATCACAAGCAAAATCCTTGAAAACAAATTATAATACATCTAGGTAGCACTCAAAAAGAAACCTAATGGAGCAGTTATAATTATTTTTAAATTTTATATTGAAGACTCAGACATTAAAAAGAATACTTATGGTAATCATATTGTTAGGACAATTATTTGTTTTTTATTAGCAAGCATTTTAGTGATTTATAGAATTTAACAGATGTGCAGGAATAGATGTCTAATTATTCACTGTTCCTACAACCGAAGTCATGATTTGTGTAAATTCACTTCTTGACCTATTTTTCACATATTTAGAAGCAGCAAATAAATAGCACATAAACTTTCAGCTGATTGTATTTGTAGATTTTATTCTTTGTACAATTTGAACTTGCTTAGTTTTTATATGACATCTTTCACTCAATTACTTCACAATTGAAATACAGCACACAAACTAAGTATGTAGGAAAAGTCTTTTAATGTAAGTGCCTAAAGGAAAGGAATTAAATGTGTAAGTACAGAATTTCATTGAAATAATGAAGACTTGGTTGTATATGTGCACATTATCTACAAGGGAAGACTGAATTAATCAAAATTACATAATCAATTAAGGATGTTGAGCAAGATTGAGTGAACTCAAAAATGATGAATCAAAATTACATTGACGGCTGGGCGGTAATGGCACACACCTTTAATCCCAGCACTCAGGAGGCAGAGCCAGGGACATCTCTGAGTTTGAGGCCAGCCTGGTCGACAGAGCAAGATCCAGGAAAGGCACCAAAACTACACAGAGAAACCCCATCTAAAAAAAAAAAAAAAAAAAAAAAAAAAAAAAAAAAAAAAAAATACATCTGTCACAATGTGTAAGAAAAAAAACAAAAATGACAGATTATAAACAAGAGAGGGTTGAGGAAG
>CABHPQ010000508.1:1504-18960 GCA_902168405.1 Peromyscus aztecus | reverse complement strand
AAAGAAATGCTATCTTTAAAAACCTCCTTAAAGTAGAAAACTCAAGACATTGGGAAGATATTTCAGGTTGTAGAGTGTGTGAATACAAGCATGAGGGCTTCAGTTCAGATGGCAAGCAGATGCTTGGAAAGCTGGGTGTCCTAGTGTATACTTATATTTACAGCAATAAGGAGGAAGAGACAAGAGGATCCTTGGGGTTTGGTGGTTCACCTCTATAGTCAAATTACTGAGCTCCAGGTTCATGGACAAAACCTCTTTCAAATACTCAGATGGACAGAGTTGAAGATGTTACTGATATCAACCTCCAGCCTCACCTCAAATCCAAACACACATATAAGATAAAGATAAGTCTAAGGGCATTTATGGAAACTGAGATATATCCCAGTCATTGCTGGCACTAATTATTAGAGAACAGTGATGGTAAAGTGGGGTATATAGCTGTTCGGTAAGTAGTGATACCGTTTCCATTAAATATATCCTGCAAGAGTCCAAAACCTATTGATTCATTCTATTTGATTCTGTACCCTGGTAGAATTTTTAGGAACTCTTAAGTATGACATCACATCATTTACACATAGAGATGGTTTGACTGTCCTTGATGTATCATTCTGGCTAGTGTTTCAAATACAAGAATAAAAGGCTGTAGCAATAATGAACATCCCTGTCTTATACCTGACACCAGAGATTGCTTCAAGATTTTCCCCATTGCAGATGATGTTGGCTATGGGTTTTAATTACACGTAGCTTTCCAAATGTTGATATGTTCCCACTAGTTCTAGTATTATTTTCTCTAGAAATTTTATCATGATGGCATGTTGGATTTTTCTCAAGGGCTTTTATTCTTATTATAATAAGATGATCATGTGTAGTTTTTTTTGTACATAAGTCCATTTTTTGGTTTATTACATTTATTGACTTTTATATTGATCCATCCCTTCCAAATTGGTAGTGGAAGATATATTTTAAATCTGTGTTTATATTATGCTTGCAATATTTTATTGAGCATTTTTGAATCTACATGCACCAGGGACATGTACCTGTAGATTTAGTTTATTTGTTTGGTGTGTGTGTGTGTGTGTGTGTGTGTGTGTGTGTGTGTGTGTGTGTGTATACTTGGTTTTGGTATTACAGTGATACTTGTTTGATAGAAGTTTTGGAGTGCCCCTCTTTTCTACTTTTTTTCTGAATACTTAAAGATTAGCTATAGATTCTCTTTGAAATGTTCCTATAATTCTGTTGTAAATGTATCTGGTCATGGCCTTTTCTAGTTTCAAGGATTTTTATTACTTTTTTTGTCTTCTTATGTGTTATGGGACACTGTAGGTGCTTGACATCTTCTTAGCTTAACTTTGGTTATTTGGCTGAATCTATGAATTTGTCCATTTCTCTTTAGTTTTCTAACTTAAGGTGGTAGAGGTGGCAAAAAAAAAAAAACTCAAAAAGTCTCCATTATCACTACCCCCAAGCATGTAAATGTAAATTAAAACAATTTTGAGTTTTAATCTTTCCCCAATTAGAATAGCAAAGATTAAGCAAGTAAACAAAACAAATAAACAAATGAACAAACAAAAAATTACAACAAATGCTAGAGGCCATGGAAAAAAGATCTTCAGTCACTATTGAAAGAATTTCAAACTCTTCGAGCCACCCTGAAATAGTGTGTAGAACCCTCAAAAAGCTAAAAGTAAATCTATCATGTGATCCAGCTTGTCCTAACTTCTTGGAATATGCTCAAAGAATGTAATATCACACTACATAGATAATTGTTCAGCCATATGCATTACTTCTCTATTACAAAAGCTTAAAATGAAAACAACTCACATGTCCTCCAACAGACAAAGAATTAAAATGAAGTACTTATACACTACAAAATTGCTTGTTTGGCAATGCTGCCAAACAAAATTAATTAATGAAATTTGCAAGTCAATGTAAATAATCAGAAAAGGTCAGATTAACGAGTCAACCCAAAAACAGAAAGTCAAATGTTTTCTGTTCCCTTTCATGGGAGGCTCTTAGCTCCAAATCTTCAGATGTGAGTATATAACATGAGATACTTACTAATCAGGAGAGTAGAAGGTAGAGAAATAGAAAGAGGACTAGCATGGAACAAATGAACTGAAGAGGTAGATGAAGAAAGTGGAGACATTTTAAGTAGGAGAAGGAACAGAAATTGGGAAGAATGAATGGATAACAAAATAGTAAGGATGCCTGAAAGAAGTCTTAAGTAATCATACCATTAATCTGTCTTAAAACACCTATAATACATGGAAGTCTAAATAAATATATGTTGTTTCAACGAATTTTCTCATCTGTGCTGATAGTGCTCTCTCCAAGACCAATAGATTAACAAAATCCCAAAGACAGGGCATAAAATCCCTCTTCTGAACGGTTGGAAGAGGCCATCTATTAAATACATCAAACATTATAGGTTATTGTTCTTACCTTTCATTGTTGCCCTTAGGTGAAAGGTAAGTCCCTGTTGCTGAAGAAGCCATGCATTTCAGACACTGGACCCATAGGACTTAAGGTAGATCTGAACTGACAGCTTCCTCTCTCAGGTGTACCTTTCATGATCCCAGATGGCATCCTGCAAGTTTCCAAATAAAGGAATCAACCAATAGTTCCATCCATGGGCTATGAATCACAAAAACCATCAGCATGACACAATATGCTTAGAAGTGTAATAGTGGTATGCATACCTTGGTAGAAACCATCAGATCTCTAAGTGTACTTAGGGCCCACTCAACAAGAGATAAATCATGCCTGCTATTGGAAACTTAGACAAGTACCCAGGCCTAGTGAAGTCATTAATCTTTGACAACAGCCTGTAAATTACATTTTAGTAAACAAGCAAAATCTTTTAAATATTTACCCTTCTATCTACAGAAACTGTAGTTCTTGATCTTCACCAAGCATATGTTCCTTGGTTGTAGCTGAAGTTTTCCTGGTCCTGCCTGGCCCACGGTCAGGACAAATCTCTCTCACCTGCCACTCCCACAGCCAAGTAAACACACAGAGACTTATATTACTTATAAATTGTATGGCCGTGCCAGGGTTCTATTATCTAGTTCTTATATCTTAAATTAACCCATTTCTATTAATCTATAAGTTGCCACATGGCTCATGGTTTACTAATACTTTACATCTCGCTTTTCATGGCTGTGGCTGGCAGCGTCTCTTGACTTAGCTTTCCACTTCCCAGAAATCTCCTCTCTCCTTATCCCACCTACACTATACTTCCTGCCTGGCTACAGGCCAACCAGCATTTTATTTATCAGTCAATCAGAGCAACACTGTCACAGCATCCCCAGCACTTGGTAACAGGCTGAGACAATATATAGAAAACCACAAGTGATCAAACACAAGAGTTTTCACTGAAAACTTTTTATAGTCAGCAGGACAATGTGCTTCCACATGCCTTTTGGTGAGACCACAGACCATGAATATGGCCCATCTGTAGTAAGACCATGAACCCAGATAAGGCCAATTGAGAAAAAGGGATACAGAAGGCTTCTGTGAAAACTCATACCCCAACTCCAGCCCCACCACCAAAGTAACAGCTTAAACAGGAATCCATCATACAGAAATCTGAAAAAGAGTGCCAAAGATGCTGAAGTCAGCTCTCCACAAATGGTGGCTTCTAGAGGGGTGCAGGAGGAGAATAAATAAGCTCTGTGTAAGGAGTAGGTCACTGAGAGTTTGACCACGATCCAGTGAATATAGAGATAACACAAATTAGACTTGATTCTTATTTCTCTTTTCTTTTTTTGTAATTTTCATTTCATTTTTTTTTTTTGGTTGGAGAAGTCACAAGGGTTGGGGGAGAAACATGGGAGGACTGGGAAATGAGTATGATCAGGATGCATTTAAGAATTTTCAAGAATAAATAAAAACAAAAAGTTTTAGAGTTGTGGAGCCTAGTTCCAAATAATACACCTAGAGCACACCTATTTCATCTAAGGCTCAGGGATAATTATGGAAGTGAGATCAGAAAGATGTAAGGTAGCGAGGAACAGGAAGTTAGCTGTAAGAGTCTTTCCTAGAAATATAAGAAAGTGATATCCATTAAGTCTCAGCACCATGAAAGCCTAAGCATACCCTGCATAAGGATGACACCAGTAGAACTGGTAATGAAAAGCTAATGAAACCTCAACTATAGACCAAAAAAACAGCAAACAATTAACGAACAAACTATGAGAGTTGAGAAATATACTTTAACAAAGAAGAGCAATATGAATTTTAATTAAGTACCAAATGGTCAGCCCTGAAAACAGAAAAATTCACTCCCACCCCCCATTCCTTCCTGGATTCAACCACACTTCTCTATCTATAGAACTTTGTGTAATCTTTTCCTAATTATTTTGAAACCTATCAAGTACATTATGATACCCATATATGTTTGGATATATGTCCTTCCACTGGAATGTGGTAGACCTACCAGGCATTATAACTTTAAATTAAGCACACTCTCCCTCTCCCAGTATCTCCTTGGCTGCATAGGGAACTTTGTGCTCAATCACCATTTGCAGCTGGATTATCTCTTAATAGAGGAGACAATGGTATATAAGTCTAATCTTTGGGGTAAATCAGAATTTCATATCTCCACCCAGGCCCCAATGCCTTCCATTACATAAATCAAGAGAACAAAAAGAGGCAAAACTGATGTTGACTTTTCTATTGTCTCCACAGAAGTGGAAGTTACATTCCAAAGTTGAAAGAAAAATTCATCCTCTGTGACTTCTAAGGGTACTTTAACATTACCCCCTCAGGAGTTGATACTATGAAAATATTTGATAGAAAGGATAATATCGGTAAATACATACAACCCATTTTTCCATGAAAATCTAGAGATCCAATTTCAAATTTGTTCACCAAAGTGATTGATGTTTATTTAGAATGGTGTGTCAGTCATACTAACAAATAGCCTCCAATAAGGTGTTCTCCTTTAGGGGAAGAGAGATAATAAGAAACCAGATGAGCAATTAATTTTTCATAACATCTTGCACTATGACCAGGATAGAATGAAGGACATTTCATTTCTGGCTATGGACCCTACTTGAGCCCTTATCTCTAAACAAACTTATTCCTTCTCTCCGCTGCTATAACTAAGTTCAACAAATTTTACTTTACCAAATTAAAAAGATTTGAACCCATTTCATTAAATTTTCCAGATTTTTGATAGAACATGCATTTTAAACAAACCCACTGTATTGATACATATTGATAGCTTAGTCTATGAGCTTTGCATCCATACTTGCAAAGGCATACTTTGAATTTAATATAATAGAAATTTTATTTCCAAAGTATTGATGCTATAAAAATTCAGATAATAATGCAAGTCAATATTTATTGAATTGCTATTTACTTACTACTGATCCCTACTTTTTTTTCTGTAGAACTCTGAGAATTTTAAGAAAACAAATGGTTAGGGAAATAGATTCAAATGGTATAATTATTATTTGAAATTATAAAACACTCTTCTTTCATAAATCCTTGATTACATTTTGCATGATTTTTGAGTTTCTCAATGATGTACTATTTGCCATAAAGTGAACTGAGAGGCATTCAGATTTTTTCTTTTGCATGGGAAGGAAATCCCTGTCTCTATATTTCAGCAAAATAAGTATGTATTGGAGATTCTCCATACGGGATGTAAATACTTGTGTATGGCTGGGAATTTCATAACAAATAAAAGAAAAATTCTTGAACAGAATTTTCACATACAGATGTAATTCAAGGCATTCACAGAGTTTGAAGACAATGCAGAGTAATGTTTGTAAAACATTTGAGAGAGTCTTTGAGAATCTGATGACAATTACAGACCATTTTATTGTAGCAATTCCATTTACAAGGAAGTCAAAGAGACAGTAGTTATTATTCTTTTATGTTTTCATAAACATTATGATGTAACATGTGTTTAGAATAAGAAATTCAGTCACAGGACACAGAATTCAAATGGGCATGAGCTTAAGTCATGAATACTAAAGCCCTTTGTTTTTTCTTCCAAGACCAATTCTACAGCAGAAATCTATCTTCTCTTTCTAGATTTTCATGAATGTAATAAATAAATATTTTTCATACACACAAACATATAAGCCCATTCTTTCTTTCTCATGCCAACACAGAACTGATACAGAAACTTAACACTTGTTTCTTTAATTACCTAGAAATGACATGGAGATTGTTTAATATTAGTCCCCTCTGTCAGAAGTTTTCCTGGGTCCCACCTGGTCCGCAGCCGCTCAGACCCAAATAAACACACCGAGGCTTCTATTAATTATAACTGCTTGGCCATTAGCTCAGACTTATTGCTGACTGGATCTTACACTTAAATTAATCCATAATTCTTATCTATGTTTAGCCACATGGCTTGGTACCTTTTCTCAGTTCTGCCTTGACATCTTGCTTCCTCTGTGTCTGGCTGGTGACTCCTGACTCAGCCTTCCTCTTCCCAGAATTCTCCTCATCTGCTTGTACCGCCTATACTTCCTGCCTGGCTACTGGCCAATCAGAATTTTATTTATCAACCAATCAGGGCAACACACCTTCACAGCATACAGAACAACATTCCACAGCAGTCCCCACAGTTGCTTCACAATTATAACGTCTACTCCTATGTCACTGAGTATTGATGGGTGTGTTCAATGTTTTCATTGCTGTGGCAAATATCCAGATTAAACTGTTTAAGGGTGCAATATATTTAATTTAGCTCATGATTTTAATTATTTTCTGCTCAGCATTTTTTTTATAATTTATTTTATTTTATTTTACAACATAATTCAACTTTACATATCAGTCATAGATTCCCCCATTCTCCCTCCTCCCGCCCCACCCCCTCCCCCCCCCGGCCCCCCCCCCCATTTCCATCTCCTCCAAGGCAAAGACTCCCCTGAGGATTGAGATCGACCCGGTGGACTCAGCCCAGGCAGGCCTAGCCCCCTCCTCCCAGGCTGAGCCAAGGGTCTCTACCAAGCCCCAGGTTTCAAACAGCCAACTCATGCACTGTCTGCTCAGCATTTTAAAGATGGTTAAGTACAGCACAACAGCACACATTCTGGCAATCTGGAAGCAAAAGGACAGGATGCTTACATTCTCTGGCAGTTTTTCTCTCATCCTTTCATTCTGTACTAGTGCTGGCTTATTGGATGGTAGACTCCACATTCAGTGCAAGTCTTCCCTCTATGTTTAATCATAACACAGAAATTCCTAACTAGACACCCACAAAGGTGAGTGCAACAACGTCCTAACCACTTCTCAGTATGAGAGAGCCGAAACTCTATCATACTCATAACTCATTGTGAAGTTAACTTCACAATGGACACATGAATATTTGCAAAGTACTTGGAATTCCAAAGTAAGCATTCTTGTTCTGACTTGAAGAACAGTTAGTTCCTCTAAATTAAATGTTACAGAGTTGAGTGCATTATAGATTCAAAAGCTATTGTCAAATTGCCCCCTAAAATCTAATATCAGCTTTTACTCTATAGTATAAGAGGGTGATGTTCTTCAATGAAATATTTCATTGTGTGTGTATGTGCATTTATTTTTCAAATTGGTAGGTCAAAACCTGTAATTTACTGTGGTTAGAGTTTTCAAGATTCTCAGAAGTATAAACAGAATGTTTGTTCATATGTGTATAACTCCCCTATTTTATTGAAATGTTCATCTTTCTCTTAGTGATTTATTGATGGTTATTTTAGAACATCATATATTTCACCATTACACTGTGGTGAGGGAGAATTTATATTATCCTGGAGATATTCCCTATGGTTTTACCAGTAGCATGAGGAGCCCCCAAATAAGAAACATACATTCATAGACCATATTTCATTTTTTGTAACATTTTACTAGAGTCATTAGGGTCAGACCTTATGCTTTGGCAAACCTAAGAAGCCAGGATCTGCCATCCACAGCTAAAAATTCTACTAAAATAGATTAAGAGTGAAGAGCAGTATAACAATATTCATTCAATGTAACCACATTGGAATGTGAGACAAAGAGATTCACTGCATTGCGCACAGCCTATCTGGGTGTCCTGTGATAACATTTGTTGCAGAATATAACTTTAAGGTGTGTTACATTTGTTTATGCTGTGGAATGTTTGTTTAATGATTCAAGACCATGTTGCATTCTTTTCTGTTACATTTGCTTGACTTGGTGAAGCTGTGTTGCTTTGCCTGTCTAAAACACCTGATGGTCTAATAAAAATCTGAACAGCCAATAGCAAGGCAGTGGAAAGGATAGGTGGGGCGAGCAGGCAGAGAAAAATAAATAGAAGAAGAAATCTTGGAGGAAAAGAATAAAGAACAAGAGAACAGAGGGAGGAGGAGGCTAGGAGCCAGACACCCAGCCGCACAGCCAACCATGGAATAGGAGCGAAAGTAAGATATAGAGATGTAAGAGAAAGATAAAAGCCCAGAGGCAAAAGGTTGATAGGATAATTTAAGTTAAGAAAAGCTGGCTAGACATAAGTCAAGCTAAGGCCAGGCATTTATAATTAAGAATAAGCCTCCACATGTGATTTATTTGGGAGCTGGGTGGCAGGCCCCTCAAAAAACTACAAACAACCAACTATAAACAAGTAGCTCTAAGTAATATGCCAGTGTCCCACACAGCTGTAGTTAACTCTCCTAGTCAACATAAATTCCAACACCCCCTTGAGCCATCATTTCTCATCCTCAAGGGAGTCTGACAAGCTACAAACTTTTTCCTGGGACGAAGCTCATCCTCTGGCCAGTATAGGATTTAGACTTCTTCACTTACATGAGATCACTGAATTGTAATTTTTTGGACTTCATTGTTTCCATGGCCTGTTATTCAAAATGAGGGACACAAGTGTGCTGTGGGGTGGTCTGTATGTCAAATTGCTCTGATTGGTCAATAAATAAAACACTGATTGGCCAGTGGCCAGGCAGGACGTATAGGAGGGACAAGGAGGGGAAGAATTCCGGGAAGTGAAAGGCTGAGGCAGAGACACTGCCAGCCGCGCCATGACAAGCAGCATGTGAAGATGCCGGTAAGCCACGAGCCACATGGCAAGGTATAGATTTATAGAAATGGATTAATTTAAGATATAAGAACAGTTAGCAAGAAGCCTGCCACGGCCATACAGTTTGTAAGCAATATAAGTTTCTGTGTTTACTTTGTTGGATCTGAGCGGCTGTGGGACTGGCGGGACTGTCGAGAGAGAGATTGTCCAGACTGTGGGCCAGGCAGGAAAACTCTAGCTACACAAATGTCTTTTAGAATATACTCATTTATGTCAGTCTAATATCATCGTTTAATATCCTGTGCTTGACTTAACTACATGAAACATAGAACATTTTTTCCTGCTTCTGTTTTAGACTTCATTGGTTATAAAATTTTTGGATCTTATTTCCCATTACTTAGGATAATATAAATTAATAATGCTATGCAGTAAAGTTACTATGCCAGAAGCCAGTAAAACATGTATATTTCTTATATAAAGTATTTATCTGAGAATCACAAGTATACTGTTGGTTAGGAGGAACACAGTAGGCATTTTATGCATAAGATTTTTGAACTGATACAAATTTATTAATATCAATTGTATTTTATACTTCCATGTAACCTCTTTAATATTGTATTTTGATGTATTCCATCTATATTATTTTTCCAGGTTGATTATAGTAATCCATGGATTGATCAGGCAAGACTTATGTTGCAGAATATTCCTTTATACTCTGTGATGATATGCCACTGTGATTTGTTTAATAAAAAAGCTAAATGGCCAATAACTAGGAAGGATTTTCAAATCAGAGAGACTGTTGGGAAGAAGAAGGGTGGGTCATGAGGAGATGCCATAAGATGCAGAGTAAGCAGTATGAACACTACAGACATGTGGTAATAAAACCCTGGGGCAAAAAGTAAATTGATAGAAATGAGTTAATTTAATTTTTAAGAGCTAGTTAGAAATTAGTCTAAGCTATTGGCCCAACTTTTATAATTAGTTATACGTCTTTGTGTCATTATTGGGGAACTAGAAATCCCAACAAAAAGATTCAACTACAACTACAGACTTAGAGTTACATATGCCTAAAGTTGGAAGAGACAGACCCACTGGTACTTTTCAAATCTTATTGGGTTGGGAAATTTGTATGATGCTGTATTATCAGGACAGGTTGTGTGGAACTTGATTATCAAGATCAGAGCTATAGTTACCATGAAATCTTCCTAGAGAAAGTAAAAATGGAAATTGTCAGAAAAAAATACAATTTAAATAGGTCAGGAAACACAAATGTTGGAGCCCTTGTACCACTCATCACAGGACACAAACATTGATGGTTTTCTGCAGGAAAACTGATAGTATCTGTTCTCTAACTTTATGGCTTTAGTTAAGGAATTCAAAACTCTTCATTTATTAGAACATTGCTTAATTCATCATCTTATCTACAGTTTTATCTTTCAATAAAATATTTGATTATACCCTCCTGTGGTAGTTTGAGTGTAATTGCCCCTCATAATTTCATAGGGTATGGCACTATCAGGAGGTGTGGCTTTGTTGGAAATGGGTATGGCCTTGTTGGAGGAAGTGTGCCTCTGTGAGGGTAGGTTTTGCCATTTCCTATACTCAGGACTGCCCAGTGTCTCAGTCTACTTCCAGTTGTCTACAAGATGTAGTAATCTCTCATCTACTCCAGCATCATCTGTGGTTACATGCCATTGTGCTCCCTGTCATGATGATAATGGACTGAACCTCTGAAACTATAAGCAAGCCACCCCAATTAAATGTTTCCTTTATAAGAGTTGCCATGGTCATGGTGTCTCTTCACAGCAATAAAAACCCCAAGACAGCCCCCCCAAACACACACACCTTTAGATTCCTGGACTCCTCAGATGGCACTCTAACCTATCAGAATTTGGGCTATTACCTGTCTTTTCTCATCAGAATGTAGCACTACCTTCCCCAATAACAGCTCTGCAATATTACAAAGCCTCTCCCCATTTTCTAAATGAGCCTATCTTCTCTGCTCTGGATTCTTTTTCCTGTGCTATAAATCTGGGAGACTTACGTCACTTAAAATAGTTTGTATCTATAATACAGAAATTTTTATGTCTAACTTTGGTCAGGAGATTAGAAAATTAAATACAGATCTTTTGCTTACATATATATCTTGGCACCAAATTCTTGACTGGTGCATGTGGAGGCCAGAAGAGGGTGTGGAATTCTCTCAAACTGAATTTAACAGAGATTTGGGAGACACCAAAGTTGTTGGCCAAAGGGGTCCCACTGGAACCCACAAAACAACCCATGCTATTGCCAAGGCTGCCTATTGCTCTCCACAAACTGACAGCAAGACTCTGTTGCTGAAGACAACACCTACACAACTCATTGAACATGAAGTAGTTGAGCTAGTACCTACCTGGAGCATTCACCACTGTGTACTAGTGTTCATGGTACTGGAAGGGACTCTGAATGTTGCCAAAGAAGAAAAGTAAGCATCAATTCAACTACAAACTCTGCCATCTACAATGATGACCTAGCTACAAGTTGAGCTAATGCAATAGCAGCACAAAGCTTCTGGGACTAACCAGCCAAGACCTGGTTGGATTTAAATCCTACTCTATGAAATGGGACCTGTCCCTGACACTGCTTTGGTGGCCAAGAACCTGAAATCAGATAGGCCAGGGACCAATGATTACTGTTCCAAATAGCCAATTACAACTGTTCTACTGAAGTAGTGTAGCCATACAATGACTTATAATGACATTTCGTTATACTCATGGATTGATGCCTTTCTCTGCCATCACCAGGGAAACTTTCTCTTGCATCACATGGGAATAAATAGAGATACCCACAGCCAGACAATGTGCAGAGAGTGAGAGACCTTGGACTACACGGAACTGTTTTGAGCATTTCATTCCAACTACTAACAAAAAATCCTATTAAACATTTCAAAGCAGAATAATAGAGATTAAGTATTTGAGACATGAACATAAATCTAGATACCTAACCAGTCATTGTGACCTGAATCAGATCCACAAAAAATATTTCTTGATTATCTTTTTATCCATCACAGCATGTTAAACATTTTTAGTATAGAACAGGTACCACATAAATATTGTTAAATTGAATGTTTCATTGAAATTACAATTTGGACTTGAAGGATGCAGAACATTAACTTAATTATCCACTTAAAAATGTCAGTGTAATCTTGACCCTTTTTAGTTAACAATGGTTTCTTTTTTGCTTGTTTTTCTTTAAAATTACGTTTTGACACTTGCAGTCACAGTAAATGGGATGTCAAGAATAAAAACAAAGGGATGTGTACTCTTTGGGTCAGAGAACAGTGTATGCTGACCCTCCATGTTGGCAATGATGGAGAAATGGCTGTGGATTTTCTTATGGAATGTGCTAAATTACATGTAAGTCATTTGTTTCCTTTGAGTGTAATTGAGTAAATGGAGGATATAGAAACAAGTCAGAAATTAGACATTGTTGATATGAAAGATAAATAAATATTTTTTTAAATGGAAGAACAAAGGGGAATAAAAGAAAACATAGCTCTCCCTATAAAAGATAAGATAGTTTTTTCTGGAGCCAATATTGTGTTAACATGGCTCAAGAACACAGTTTAGATTATCTATTGTCCCAAATACTAATATAGAGGCAGTTTCATAAAGTTTATAGTTTTTCAGAACAAAGGAAGTCATAAGTCAAAGCAAATTCAAAATACATTGGTGGGTACATGAGAGAAGTGGGGATAGAAGATAGGGAATGTTTACTTGAGGCCTCAAATGCCATTTGATGACATTTGTAGCTTTTGACGGGTGAAAGGTGGCGGTCTGCTAAATTAACATATTCTAAAAGCGTATTATCTATTTGATTCAGGATGTTTGTTCATGGGTGTAGCTGAAAAGTTTCTCTCTGGGTCCTGCCAACCCCCCACAGTTTCACAGGCCACTTACAAAATAAACACACAGACGCTTATATTATTTAAACTGTTTGGCCAAGTGGCTCAGGCTTCTTGTTATCTAGTTCTTATATCTTAAATTAACCCATTTCTATAAATCTATACCTTGCCATGTGGCTCGTGGCTTACTGGTGTCTCACATCTTGCTACTCATGGCGGTGGCTCACAGCTTCTCCTCACTCAGCTTCTACTTCCCAGCCTTCTCCTCTCTCTTTGTCCTGCCTCTACTTCCTGCCATCGCTACTGGCCACTCAGCACTTTATTTATTAACCAATCAGAGCAACACATTCAGAGCATACAGAACATCCAAGAGCACATGGGGACCTAAAGCTAGTGCAGGCTATGTAATTAGCTTCTGGTTCAGTGATATTCCAAACTCTCCTTGTCACTGCATTCCTAATCAGTCAATCTATTTCTGCAGATACAGCTTCTGTCCACTAGTTCTTTTTGACAGTATTAAAAATGTAGACTTGCCAGGCGGTGGTGGCGCACGCCTTTAATCCCAGCACTCGGGAGGCAGAGCCAGGCGGATCTCTGTGAGTTCGAGGCCAGCCTGGGCTACCAAGTGAGTTCCAGGAAAGGCACAAAGCTACACAGAGAAACCCTGTCTCGAAAAACCAAAAAAAAAAAAAAAATGTAAACTAAGGTTTTGAGAGGTGGCTCGGTTGTTAAGGGTGTATTGCTTTTATGTAAGACCAAAGTTCAAACTTAATATGCCTATACTTCTACCTCCAGGGTATCCAATACCCCTGACTACCATGCGCACCTGCACTAAAGTACACGTGCAAGTCATTAAGGAAAAATCAGTCTTTCATAAATGAAGAAAAGTGCTAAGAATTTGGCTTAATTACTACAGTACGTATCTAGCATTCAAGTACCCTGGGTTTGATCCTCCAGCCGCACATAAGCCAGCATTTAAGATACAAGCCTGTAGGTAAGGGCCAAAGGATTAGACATTCAATGATATCCTCAGCAACAGAGGGAATTTGATTTCAATGGGGGCTGCGTGAATCTGTTTCAAAATAAATAAGTAAGTAAATTTTACAAATTAGAATATATACACACTTCTGTTTCTGTGAGTTAGATGCTTAGATGAGAAGGAGGAAATTGCTCAGACTATAGTTTACTCAATGGCATTGAAAATGTAATTTTAAAAAATCATAGTCTGATATTTGTAACTTTTCTAACGGTTGTACATTTAGAAACATATGAAACATATGCTTAGAATACAAAAGGAATTCAATTGGTAGTAATTAATATTACCATAGAACTTTTCCATGCTAAGCATTCAGAAGTAGCTACTTGAACAGCATGGTTTACATGGCATTTCTTCACACCAAGTTCCTCAAACTTGTACTGTAGTAGGTATTTTGGATAATTCTATCAAAGGAGGACTTTCTGTGAATTGCATGGTGTTTTGCTGCATCTGCTTTCAGTACAATGCTGTTATCACATCTGCATTGTGATAACCACAAAAATCAAACTCATAAATGTGACAAATGTCCATGGGAGAGACAGGGCAGTTATGATAATATTAATTATATTTATCCATTGAACTTGAAATTTTTGTTTGTCATTTAAGAATATTACTCCATTAGAATGCTCTTTTTTTCTTGGCAATTTGATTTCCATATCTTGACTTTTTAACTATGCATTTTCTGTAGTATTTTCAAACTTGCTACTCTCACATTCTTTTACCCTAGTTAATACCTCCCCAAAAGTCTTAACAAATCACCATACATTACATTTGGAGATTGTCCATCAACATAATGTGATGAGATAACTGATCTGAAATACAAGCTTCTCCCTAAAGAGCCTTGTAAGCTCTTTGTAGCTTCACAGGTCCAGAGGAAGAGAATTCAGAATGGAAACAGTCCTCATTGCCTCCCAAGATATTGGTGTTTGATTGGAGGCAAATGGTTGCTGTAGCAGAAACTTATGATTACAAGAATATAGCCACAATAGCCTGTAGACAATTTGACAAATTCAGCTCTCACAGAATGCTATGCCAGTTTACTGGCATCCTTAATAATTTTCACTATTGTTCTTAAAGAAATAAACTAAGGGAGTGAGATTTTAATTGATTATATTTTGTAATGGTCCTTTTTTGCTGTAATATTATGTTTTCTTTTTTTCTTCTTCTTCTTTTAGCAGTATGCACAGCAGGTCATCTCAAGGCTGGGCACTTAAAATGCTATCAGATCTCCCAGCAAATTAGTACTCTCTGAATGGGGCATTGACATTTCCCTCTTTAAACCTCATTCCCTTAGGGAAGACTCTATCACTAGGGTCATTAACAGGGCTCTAGACATGACTATGGACTGACACCATCTATATCCAGATGACATAAAAATGGAAATTTCCATATTTTCAGTTGACCTTTAGGGATAAAACCAATTTCTTTCTCTTTATTTTTTGCTTTTCACATAATGTTTCAGCCTCTCATTCTTCAAGGTGATTCTCTCTCAGCATAAAAAGTAAAACAATGATTTATGATACAATTTAAAAAAAATTGGTCACACAACCCCATGGATCTGGCTAGATAGTTTTTTGTCCTATCATTATTATTTGGTTCTTAAATTTGTCCTGCTGTTAACACACATAATATCACAAGGTACTCTATTGATCCTTTTTGCTTATTTTTAATCCTTCATTTTGTAGATAACAGTTTTCTTTCTCGGTGTAAATCATTTACACTAGCATAACTTTATTTATGAGTTGGCCAATTATAAATGCAAATCAAGATAAAGGTAATAGACTCGACAGGAATGCAATACTTTTATAGAAATTATGATATTATAAAGAAACATATGACCCTGTCTTTGTCAGACTAGTGAAACAGTACTTCCCAAGATTTTGGAAGTTTTTTCACGAATCTAGTGTTAACAGAAGTTTGCTGCCAATCATAAAAGGACCTTGTCTCTATAGGGATTTCAGACAGCTTTGACAACTTATCAGACCACCTTGCAGGATACAATGGTGCACCAGTGCTAGGCTGGAGTACATATTGAATAACGTTGCTGACTGCTGATTCCCTTTCCCTCACAGTACTTAAGCTTCCACTTCATGGCAGAAGGAGGAATATGAATTGTGGTGGAAGTGAGGGGGGTATCGCTGGACTTCTTTTTTCCTGACCACACTGACTAAATACTTTCCCCTCCATTTCATACTATTACCCGTCTGTTAATTGGCCTATTGAGTAACAGATGGCCCAGCTTCATTTATTAGGGCCTCCAGGACCCAGAATCTAGTCCTACAACTTTATTGACAGGAGAGAGGGTTTAAAACTACAGATTTTCAAGTCAAAATCTTGACTGCTCCTCCGGGCTAGATACTTAATATTTGCTTGCACTCAAGCAAGATTAACCTTAAATATAAGCATGATTCCTTTACAGACTGAATCCATTCAATCACATATCTTTAACACTTGTGAAATTGTGCAAGACCTAATAATGCCAAGTAAAGCACCTAGGAATGCAAGTTCAAATTCTATCTGTTCTATTGTCAGTATTTTGTGAATATACCATCAAACATACTTTAATAAGAAATCTTAAAATTACTAAGACCTATGCCCCAAATTAAATCAAATTACCCTGATACCCCAGGTTTTCTCTGTATATTGATATTTTTTCCTTTTCTTTAAATGTAATTCTAACATAATACAGTATTGAGAAAATCCTACATAGAACATATATGAGCTAAATTCCTTCAGTACAGAGCAACCATACTGCTTGAACATAAATTTCAATAATCATTTGGTTGATTCCACTTTAGTGAATATAGTTCGCATACTTTGCTTTATACTGAAATGTGCAATCTGTTGAAGTTTTCATAGTTTCAGTATTTCTGTGCATCCACAATGTATATTTTTAAACTGCTACTGTTTTGCTATATCTGTCTCCACTCCTACTTATGCTAAGATGTATCTAGGTTCTGTTAAATTTCAGCCATTACAGGTTTAATATAGTCAAGCTCTGATGCTCTCCAACTATTCTGGCATCTAAATCACTTCTAACTGTGGCATTTTTCTCTTTCCATTTCTTTTCCAACTTTTCAGCTATGAAGCTGCTGAAAGAAGATTGCTAGATTCTAGGAAGAAATTCGAATTTACCACAGTAGCTAAGAGAAAAGTAAACTGGTGTCTATTTATTTTTTGACCTTTCCACTTTAGTGTAGATAAGTATATAGATTCAATTACACAAGTTCTGCCACACACCTAACTAATGTGTTTCCCAAGAATTGTTTTGTTTACAAACTAATGTGTAAGATCTGAACCCTGCAGAAGTCAGTTTGTTCTAAATAATGAGCCCTGGAGGTCACAGTAAGACACTTGGGCTTATGAATTGTTGAAATATTTTTGCAGAGGCTTATAGTATTGTTTCAATTGTAAAACAATAATGGCTTATAATTATTAATAGCTTCAGGATGTATTTTTAAAAATCATTAAATTTATCCTGTGGCATGAGAAAATATTAAAGGCACTTTCTGGTTGGTTTCCTTCTCTCTGTCTCTCTCTCTCTC
>CABHPQ010000507.1:43260-68143 GCA_902168405.1 Peromyscus aztecus | reverse complement strand
TTGAGACAAGGTTTCTCTGTTTAACAGTCCTGGCTGTCCTGGAACTCCCTTTGTAGACCAGGCTGGCCTTGAACTCACAGAGATCCGCCTACCTCTGTCTCCCCAGTGCTGGGATTAAAGGTGTGCACCACCACCGCCCGGCTTCTTTGTTATTTATTCAAGAAAACTGACTTACTATTCTCCGTGGAAGGTGGATTTGGGGCTTTCTCTCTTTCTGTAAAGTGATTTCTTCCTGGTTAATTGTCCTGTCAGTGTCTGAACTTTTCAGAGATGGTGTTGGAAAGCAAACCACTTATGAAACTGGTCCTGGAGTGGAATCGACAGGTGTGGTCTCCACTCATGAGCTGGAAGCTGGAAAGGGCAACTTGCAGTTGGTGTACTGAGTGCGTCGTTAGGCTGCGTCTGGGCCTCCTGTCAGACAGCGTCACTGTAGCTGATGAGCTTCCCTGCAGTGGGGCTCTCTTAACTGGGCCCGAGGACTAGTTTGGTTTTTAATTTTGTTGTTTTTAAAGATTTAGTTTTCAATTAAGTATGTGCACATGTACCTGTGTGTGAGCCTGTGCATGTGAGTGCCGTGCCTGTGGAGGCAGGGGTGCATCACATGGTCCTGGAGCCAGAGTTACAGGCAGCTGTGAGCCAAACTCCAGTCTAATGCAGGCGTGGTATCCGCTTCTAACCACTGAGCCATCTCTCTAGCCCTTGTCCTTTTTTTTTTTTTTTTTTTTTTTTTTTTAAACATTTTTAGTCGTCTTAGCTGTTGGCATATTGCCTAGAGATTTATACTACCCAGTGTGTGGTTTGGGGAGTAGAGAAGTGCAGCTAGACCGTGTGTCAGCCCTTCAAGTAAAAAAGACACTTAAAAACAAACCAAAATCCAAAACGGTTACTTTCTGTCTGGGGGACCGCCAGGCTTTTTCTGGGTGAGCTTAGACTCCTCTTCAAGTCCTAGGCCCCCCTTTCACTTTAGAATCCACTTCCCCCTTAACATTCTGTCTCGAGCTCTTCCCTTCCACTTTATTGCTGTCACCCTGGTCTGTTTATGGCCACCTCACCTCAGGCACCCGGAGTTCGCCTCTCCTGCTGTTACATTCTGAAGCATGGCTTGGGTCATATAATCCTTGCCGAGACCTTCGTCCTCCTAACCCGTTAGAACAGTTCCCACTTACAGGACCTTGGGACTGTGCACATGTCTGAGGGTATCTGAGCATGTCGGCTGAGGTAGTCCTAAGAGTCCTCTGTGTGGAGAGCGGTGGGAGGCTTGGGACAGGTGTACACTTAAAATGCTGCAGCTGGCACGGATCCTCTGGAGTCTGGAGCCTTTCCCCTGCGCCATTGTTCCTCATATCCTGCTGTCCTCAGAGCGGTCAGCCTTATCCTTCTCAAAACATAAAGCTGTTGTGTAATCAAGTCAGTTTCTTTGGTCTTTTAACTGCTGTCCCTTCATTCCGGGCCAGGCACACACGGTGTTGAGTCTGTGAACACACACCTGCTTCCCAGGGTACCGACAGCCATAGTTCTTCACTTGGGGTGCTTTTCCTTTGCTTGTATGCTATATCTGGTTGTGTCTTTTTGGTGCTGGAGATTACAACCCCACCCACTGAGCATGCTCCAGCCCCCTGTGGGGTCTTTGTTTTTCATAGTCTTTTCATCTTTAGTCCCACTCTGCTTTTAACTGAGGCAGGTGGGTAAGGGGGAATATGTGGAACATACTACACGTTCCTGTGTGGACATTTAAATAAATTTTAAAAAGAGAGAGAGAAAAAAAAAGCCAACCAACCAAATAGCCTCTTTTTTTTTTTTTTTTTTTTTTGAAAAACCTCCCTTTGCCCTTTTTAATTTTTGTGGCATTAACTCACAGTGGTTTCTCATTATTATGTGCTACCATCTAGTTGAGCATTTGTGCATGCACGGAGGCTCTTTCCTCACATCAGTTGTAAGTAGTTATAAATCCTTTCTGGGTTGGCCATACCACAACAAAAAGCCCACTGCTTGTTAGTGTTCGTGCTTGGGGTAAAAGCACACAATAGTCTTTTTGGTCAGGAATAGTTAACAAATGACTGAATCTTCATAATTATTTGTTTATTGTGGCTCTTTTGTGTACTAGGTACTCCAAGAGACACAGTGATATATCTGGTAGATAATATTTCTGTATGTTAGGTGCACATATGTAGACAAGGGAGGATTTTTCTTTAATGTCTAACTAGAGAGCAGGAAGCAGATCGTCGTGCTGAGACTGGCTAGGAAGTTGTTTGGATAGTAGAACATGATGGCGTAGACGTGCAGATTGGTGGCATTGCAGATCAGGCAGGAGTGGCTTGCTCAGGATGTAGTGGAAGATGGCCAGACAGGGTGATTGGCTGGGTATGAGTGGTAAGGAAAGTGGGACTTACCAGGGACTCTAAGATTTGTGATTTGGCATCTGGATGGTGGTCATGCCATTGACAGAGAGGCTGTGTGGGCAGATGAGCAGCTTTAGGAGGTAGCAGAGATGCACCCAGTTTTCAATGTGTTAGCTTTGGGGTGCTGGTGTGCTACGGGAACACGACACTTGGCTAATACGGTGGGCCTGGATTAAAGGTAGGTACAGGAAGCTGGAGATGGCAGCATGAAGGTGATAGTTATAGCTTGTTTTATTTCCTTCTTTTTCTTCTTGAGACAGGGACTTGTGTGTAGCCAATGCTGGCCTGGAACTCACCTCATCATCCTCTCACCTCAGCCTCTTGAGAGCTGGCATCACAGGCTGTGGCACCAACATTTTCTGGTTCAGCAATCCCCCAGGAGTGTGTCGTGTAAACACCTTAACTGACTGATTCACCAGGATCCATTGAGTGCCTATTATTTGAAAGACCTGGGCAAATACTTACATTCTTAAGTATAACCTAAGTGGAAGGTGGCCAGGAGTGGATGAGCCATGCAGGAGGTGAATGCTGAGGGCATCTTATGACTCTTGTTGATTTGTGATGCAGAGCTTGATGGCACTTAGAAGACCAGGAACAGAGGGTGGGGACTTAGTTTCCGTTGGGGGACATACTGACTAGGTGCCTGCTTTGTAGCCTGTGACATGAGCCTTGGTATTTCAGTGTGGGGAGTGTAAGTGCTGTGCAAGCCTTGGGTCATGTGGTGTGTGATTGGTCTATAAATCTGCTTTATTGGTTTTGTGGTTTGTGGAAACTGAACAATTGAACTTATTAGAAAGCCATTAGAAAATAGGTAAAGTTTGGAAATCAAATTGTTTTGTTTCCATGTTAATGTTGGAAATGCTTTTGATGGTTGAAGACTATTGGGCAAAGTTCAGGGAAGACTTGGTAATTAGAGCGTACTTAAAAATATTTAATCCACTGTGACTGTGTCTGTGTGAGTGTATGAAGTAGTGTGAAGTCACACTACTTCAATTAATACTTTATTTTTTTTATTTTAAATTTTTTGATGTTGCTGGAGATAGAACTTAATTCCTGGCACATGCTAGGCCAGCAATCTCCCACTGAGCCAAACCTTTTGCCCAACTAATTCTTCGGAAAAAACAGGGCAGCTGCAGGTTATAACAAGGCCAACAGCTTTGCTTTGGAAGTGTTTTCTGGTCCGGTCCACACCACTAGCTACAGTGTTGCATTCAGTGACTCAAAAGCACGTGGTTGGGGAAGCCCCACTAAGCATGTCATTTATGGGCACCAGAGGAAAAGCACCATACACTTGTTTCAGAGGACAGTGGCTCATTCTCCATCACCACAGCAAAAGTGTCTCAGCTGGCAGGATCCAGGAACTCCCCTCGGCAGATTTTCCAGTCTTTTTTTTTCTTTTTTAACTTGTGGCTGTATGATAATTTTTACACACCTTTCCCAGTAAATACACCCAAGTCCTACTGAGCATTTAAGGACAGCAGAACCGAGGGTGGTCACATGTCAGCAGGGCCCGGTAGACAGTTACCTCTTCAGACACACATGTGCTGCTCCTCAGTGGACTCCTGGAGGGAGGTTGGAGTTGCTGTCCATAATTGTTCCTTCTCTCTCTTATTTTTTCACAATTACAGTAATATTTTAAAAGCATTTAGAGCAGTGGTTCTCAACCTTCCTAATGCTGCGACCCTTTAATACAGTTCCTCACGGTGTGGTGACCCCCAACCACGAAATTATTTCATTGCTCCTTCAGAACTGTAATTTTGCTAGTGTTATGAATCGTAACGTAAATATCTGTGTTTTCTGATGGTCTTAGGTGACCTCTGTGAAAGGGTCATTTGACCCCGCAAAGGGGTCAAGACCCACAGATTGAGAACTGCTGATTTAGAGACGGAGAACGGTTGAATGATTGAGAATAACCAGGTTTGGCATCCTGGGAACTTTTGCCAGATAAAGGTGTGGTTAGTGTTTCAGTGGGGTTTGGTGTAAGTCTTTCCTTCCTAGTGTTAAAATCCTCCTGTTTGGGGCTAGCTCAATGAATTTTTACCTGGAGCTTTTTACTCTTTTAAGTGTATGGGCCACCTGAGAGTCTGGTGGTGTCTGCAGCCTTAAAGTCACATCTCTGAATGAGGAAGCTGCAATGGATTTGGGGAACTCACTCTGTGATGAAGTTTTTTTTTCTTCCTTAAAAAAAAAAATCTATTCTCTCATATATTACATTCTGACTGCAATTTCCCCTTCCTTCCCCTCCCTACCTCCCATCTCTCCCTGCAACCTCCCCTTGCTTGAGATCCACACCTCCTCCATCTTCTCTCAGAAAAGAGAAGGCCTCCCAGGGACGTCAGACAAATTAGGCGTAACAAACTACATTAAGGCACATAATTCTCACATCAAGGCTGGATGAGGCAGCCCAGTAGGAGGGAAAGGGTCCCAAAGGCAGGCAAAAGAGTCAGAGACACCCCCCAGTCCCACTGTTCGGAACCCCACAAGAACACCAAGTTACACAACCACGACATACGTGTAGAGAACTTAGGTCAGCCCCCTACAGGCTCCCTGATCTCCGAGAGCCCACTTGAGTCCAGGTCAGTTGATGCTGTGGGCCATGTTCTTGTGGTGTCCTTGACCCCTCTGGCTCCTCCAGTCCTTGCTCTCCATCCCCTGCAGGACTCCCGGAGCTCTGCTTAATATTTGGCTGTGGGACTCTGCGTCTGCTCCGGTCAGTTGCTGGATGAAGTCTCTCTGGTCTCTCTGGTGAGGACTCTGCGTCTGCTCCGGTCAGTTGCTGGATGAAGTCTCTCTGGTCTCTCTGGTGAGGACTCTGCTCTGGTCCCGGAACACTCAGCCAGCAGGACAGACTGTAGGTCGAAGGTTTTGTGCCTGGGTTGGTCTCCCAGGTCCCTCCACTTGAGGCCTTGCCTGGTTACAGAAGATGGCCGGTTCAGGCTGTGTCCCCCATTTCTAGGAGTCTTTGCTAGGGTCACCCTTGTGGATTCCAGGGAGTTTCCATTGCACTAGGTTTCTGCCTCACCCCCGGAATGCTCGTCAATTCCAGTGTCTCTCCCAGTATTTTCTCCCTCCAACCCCCTCACTTGATCCCTTCTGTTCCCACCCCCACCCACCCCCAGTGCACCCTGAATTTGATTCTGTTTCCTCTTCCCAGGGAGATCCTTGCTTCCTCCCTTAAGCCCCCCTTGTTACTTAGCCTCTCTGAGTTTGTGGACGGTAGCATGATTATGCTTTACTTTACAGCTAATATCCACTTATAAATGAGTACATGCTGGTGAGTTTTAAATGATCAACTTGACAAACTCTAGAATCAGTCACTGGGAAGAGAATGTCAATGAGGAATTTTCTAGATCCGGTTGGCCTGTGGGCATGCATGCTGTGGGTGATTGCCTCCATTGCATTAACTGATGTAAGAAGGGCCAGCACAGTGGCTGGTACCATTCCCGGGTTTAGGTCCCGGCCTGTGTGAGTGTAGAGAGGGGGCTAAGTGCGTTTATATTCTCTCTGCCCTTGACGTGGATGTGATACTGCCCAGCTGCTTCAAGGTCCTGACTTGACGTTCTCCAATGATAGACTGGAATCTGGAATTGGAAGTTGCTTAAACCCTTTTCCCCTAAATTGCTTCCCCTCCCCCCAAAGTTTTATCACAGCAACAGAATTGACACTAGGCTAACCTGCCTGTTGTGCAGAGAGGGAAAAGCTGAGGCCCAGAGGAATGTGGACTTGGCTAGTGCCATGTCGATATTCCCTTTGGCTCCATATCTCCTAACTCTCTGTAGGTCTTTTTCTTTTTGAGTCAGATTCCCTGTCTAGGTTTTGGCACTCTTCATTAGTCAAAGTTTGAACTACAACTGTCTGTTTTTATGTGGTTTGATGTACTAAATATTTTATATTTTAAATATCCAAACTTTGGAGATGGTGTTTCTGGATAGTTATTCCCCTATGTTGGTGGTGATTTAGAGAAGGCCATGCTGGATTGACCTCTGTGGTACTGTCTGAAGACACTGGGGACAGCATGGGAACCCAGCGCGGGCTTACACAAGCCTTGTCTGGACTCAGAAGCAATCCAGTTAAATTCAGGCACAATTGGTTGAGCATCTACTGCTGTCAGTCATAGTCTGAGGCTGTGAATCAGCCCTGTGCACAGAAGGTGCTCCCCAGGTGCTTCCTGTTAAGAGAAGTGCATGTCCTCAGCACACTCATGGAGACGATTCTTCCTTCAGTGTTTATGTGGGTTTCTGGGACTGAACTCAGGCCACCTGCCTTGGGCAGTAAGTGCCTTTACCTGCTGAGCCATGTTAACCCTGCTCCTCTTCTTCCTTCCCGCCCTCTCCCCCTTTCCTCTCTCCATCCTCCTCAAGAGTTTCATATCTAGTCCAGGCCAGCCTATAACTCGTGATACTCCTGCCTTAGCTTTTAAGTGTTGATATTATACGTGTCTACCACTGTGCCTGGGGTCCTTCATCTCTTCTTAGAGCTGGACCAGTAGGATTAGAATGTTCAGGGAGCCTTCTCCATCGGCCACCAGAGGTCCTAGGTCAGTCAGATGAAGAAAGTTTTATGCAAATGAAGTATTTTATAGTCACAGTCTCCATGATCTCAACTATACAGAGGCAATGCTTGACCTCTAGACAGTGTGTGGAATAATCAGGACCGGAGCTTTGGAGTGAAGATGTTTGGCCTTCCTGAACTCATTCTGTGTGCATTAGAATTGGTACCAATAGCAATTCGTGAGGACAAATGAGATTACTAGGGTAGAATGCCAGCCTTACGTAGAGGCGATCTCAAGAGATGCTTGCTGCTCTCACTCCGGCCTCAACACTGTGTGTATCCAAGGAAGCAAATATTGTGTGCTAAGGGTTTATTGGTCATTGGTTTTTCCTAGCAACACAACTCTTAGGTGTTTTTGTTATATTTTCTGTGGCAATGAGAAATTAAATTTGTGAGAATAAGACATTCCACAGACAATGTACTCAGGAGTTGGAGAGAGGTTCTACCTTTCAGCAAAGCATTCTATGGTACACTAACCGAGGGTGTCATCACTGAGAGGGAGGGGCCATGCCAAGGTGATAAAATATATCTACCCTGTGTCTGAATGTCAGTTTTGTCAAGTAGTTGTAGAATAAGTGAGTTCACATGGCTGAGGTGCTTAGGACAATTGTGTATTTTGAGACAGGGTCTCACTATATAACCACAGCTGTTCTAGAGCTCACTATGTAGACCATGGTGGCTTTGAACTTATAAAAATCTGTCTGCCTCTACCTCCTAAGGGCTGGGATTTAAGGCATATGTTACCATGCCCAGCTCTAGAACAGTTTTTTTTTAAATACTGTTACTATTTTATGTTTTTGAAAAAATATTGACTCTGGTATAAAGGAGTAAATACTTTTTATTTGTAACATAAAAATGAGTTTATTTTGTAACAAAACTCCATTTCTTTTTAAAACACCATCCCCTCATGTCTTCTTACCCTTCTTCAGGTACCACTGGAAAGAAACATCACATTATGCAGATTAGTTGCTGTGTTTTGTTGGTTAGGGAAAGCTTTATGAGTCTGTGTGTGATAAAGATGGACCAGTCTGGAGCTGGGGAAGAACGGTCTCCTTTACGGTATTTGATTTGTTTGAGAAGCTGAATGCTTTGTTGGTCCTTGCTGTGGTGTGGTAACTGGTCATCATTGTGCTTAGAAGGTTCAGATACTGTGGAAGAGCAGGTCCTTCTCCGGAGCAGCGGATGTGATTAGAGGCGGAGCGGAGCCCCTTTTGGTGGTGTTTTTACAACCCTGGAAGATGGGGTAGCACAGAGGCCGATGGGGAGGGGGCCACCCGTGTGAATCTGAAATATAAGCTTGTAAAATTGTTTTTTATAATAACTATGTACTTTAGAAATCTAAAAATGTGCGTTCATGTTGTAAGATACCTTGCAAGGTGCTCTGTGGTGGGACCTCTGCCTCCTCTGAATGTTCGTCAGTGCTGCGCTCTGGCTCATAGGCTCTGGCTTCTGCTCCTCTGAGCACATTAGTGCCTTTCTTCCTCAGAGCTAGGTTCACGGTGGACCCTCTGCTGGCCTGAACTTGTCTCGCAGATGACTGCAGCCTCTCTTCTCCGTCCTGAGTGATTCATGCCAGGGTTCAATTTCATCTTCCTGGAGAAATTCATTGTTCAGCCAATGCAAGAAGGTACGCCTACTCACTGTTCACAGTTGTTACCCTCTCATAGAGAACATTCTCTTTTCCTTTAGTGCTTATCTCATTTTGTAATATTCTTTCCTTCAGTGTCCCGGTGTTTGTTGGTTTAGCTTGCTGGGCTGTGCAGGGAATAGGGCTGTCCTTAGTTTGCTCTTCATGATAAGCCCAAAGCCCAAAGGCAGTAGCTGGTGCGTAGTAAGGACTTTATGGTTGTTGACTCACCGAGTGGATCCAGTGAACAGCGAGGTCAGCGAATATTTCTGTAAAGGGTCAGATAGCAAATATATTCATACTTTTAGACCTCCTGATCTCTGCTGCTAGTGCTCTGCTCTGTAGTGGCTCAGGTGGTATGTAAACATGTGGATATGGGTGTGCTCCAGTAAAACTTAATCACTAGAAACAGTGATGGCCCACCTTGGCCTTTGCTGGCCTCTGAACTAAGCAGGTGGCAGAACATATTGCATAGGATGCACTTTAGCCCTGACATCTGGAGTGACATTGATGGGCTTCATGACTAAGGATTTAGGATGAAGCCAATCCAGGCAGATACAGCAATTGGTCTAAACATTAACCAGAATGAGTTGAGACAAAAAATATTTACTGATCACATACTACATGCTAGATACTCGGAACTGGATACAAAGTTGGTGATAGGCAAAGGCTTTGGTCCTTGAATGGATGCTGCCTGTTGAGAAATAAGCTAGCAATTAGTCATAGTGCCTTTAGTGTATGGATAGTGTGCATCCTGTTAAAAACTTATAACAAAACTATGTGAAGGCATTATGAAGATCCAGAGCTTAGAGGGAGTAGCAGACCATAGAGCTTGGCTTTGAAGTTTGAATGTAAAATCCTTTGACTTCACGGTCACGCTCAGGTTTAGGTCCTCAGCCTACATCTTTCTTTACAGACTTGCGTAGTTTTGAACTTCTTACTCGAGAGGCTCTTGTGAAGGTGAGATGAAAGAGGCTCCTAAGTTTCTGAGCACGGAAGCCCCCGTGCTTGAAGGTATGCAGGCCGCACTATGGCTGTATTATGGTGAGCATTTGATTCAAGCATTTGATTCAAATATAGGTCTGGGTAATTCAAAACTGTGGTCTTCCCATCCTTGTACTTGTACTTGTTATTGCCATTAAAAATTGCATGTATGCATTTTTGCATTACATGTATGTATAATGTATGCATTGATGATAAAGTTAAAATCCACACTGTGTTATGTATTCCTTAGTTTGTCCAAAGTGAATGCACTATTAATGTTGAGTGGTTTGTAGGGATTTTCTCTGTCAAGTGCTCCATTGGAGAAAGAGATTGAAAGTGGAATTAATTTTTTTAAAGATGTACAGACATTTTGATGTAAGTTGACCTTACAATACAAGTGTATCCCTCTGACTGTCTCTTGCTTGTCTTTTACCTAGTTTAATTTTTAGTCTACTGGCTCAGTTCTACCTGCAGGGACAACAACCATGCAAACAGTACCCCTGTGGGCACTCTAGGCACTGTCTCTCTCTTTTTTGTTTTGTTTTTCGAGACAGGGTTTCTCTGTGTAGTTTTGGAGCCTGTCCTGGACCTCACTCTGTAGACCAGGCTGGCCTTGAACTTACAGAGATCCTCCTGCCTCTGTCTCCCAAGTACTGGGATTAAAGGTCTGGGCCACCACCAGGCACTGTCTCTTCAGACAGGGACAGCAACCATGCAAACAGCACCCCCGCGGGCACCCCAGGCACTCTCTTGCCCTCCTGTTAACAAAGGGTTTGTCTGTCTGCTCAGAATGCCCGGGGCTGTGTTTTCTGCTTTCCTCACCACTTCGCATCGTGCCCTCTACCCTCGATCACCTTTTCCCCCTGGAGTCACCCGTGTAGTGAGTGAAGCTGGTGGAGAGGATGCCTTCTGGTGAGTCTTTTTTGTGTTTCTCAGTACCAGCAGCACACGATGATGCAGGCTCTGCCTCCATCCCGAGTCCCCTTCTTCAGCATCTGAACGGTACTGCTAAACAGATTTTCTAAGGTTGTAAATGTCGTTTTCCTCACAGTCCCCATCCACAAGTTGACCTTTGAGAGCTTTCTCTTTTAGTTTTATGTCCCACCTTTACATCAGCATTTACCTTGTGTGTTATCCCAGCTGTCAGAAACAGTTTCCTTATCATGCTGCGTGCTTCCCACGGGCAGTGTTCACTCAAGCTGTTGCTGTAGCATGGATTAATACTCAGTCTTCGTCATACTGTTTGCACTTCTCTTTGATAGCTGATACGATGGTTAATACTCACTGTCAGCTTGACTGGATGAGAAGTCATTGAGGAGCCATGCTTTTGGGCATGCCTTCCAGAGCCTTTCTAGAGAGGTTGAACTGAAGAGGAGGCCTACCTTGAAACTGTGAAGTAACTGTGGGCCTGGGTCCCAAGCTGAAAATGTCATCCGAATGACTGCATTCCCCTGGCTTTGACTCCTGAACTGCTCAGATGGGAGCACATTCCTGCTGCCGACCATGATGGCCTGGAACCTCAAGTGTGAGCCGGAATGAATGCCGCTCTGAAGTCGCTGCTCATCAGGCATTTGGTCAGAGTACCGAGAAAAGGAACTAACATAGTTTGAAGTGACATTTTATTTAGCTCCTACACCCTAGGGTTTCGGGGACTCAGGGATGGCGTGTTTGATTTCATCAAAGCAAACCCCAGCATTAATTGAAATCTCAGTCTCCTTAGGAAGATTTTGCTGGTCACCGTCATCCCATCCTTCCAGCCAAGTCAGTTAAGAGCTCAACTAGGTTTCATGCCTGCCCATAGTGCGACATCTGGAGTCAGCCAACTGTAGATGAGAAATATTAAGAAATAAAAGTGTCTGTGTTGAACGTATACAGACCTTGTTTTGCTTGCTGTTATTTCCTAAACAACACAGAACAACAACAATTTTCATAGTGTTTCTCTTATATCAGGTATTATAAGTGACCCAGAGACGATTAGCGTGCACTGGAGGGTGTGTGTGGGCCCTGTGCAAACACTAGACCATTTGAGGAAGGTATTTGAGCATGTGTGGAGTTTGCCATCCTTGGGAATTGTACAGCTCATCTGCCTGGAGTTCTGAGACCAGGCCACCTGGGCCATGGTGCCTCACTTTCTCTTCACTGCGACCCCTTGTCCCAGGCCTTAGGATGGAGCCTCTCTCTAGGTTCTTGGACTGTTGGTCTCAATTTCTTTTCTGGAGATGGAGTCTTGCCTCTGACTATGGGCCCACAGCCAGTGGCCCCAAAGGATCCCCTCCTAGATATGAGCATCCTACCTACCTGATTGCTGAAGCCGTGGCCTCCCAGTTCCAGTACTTACTGACCTTCCCTACCCAGTGGCCACCTTACTCTTCAGCTGCAGGTCCTCTGCCTGATGACAAGCTGGGCAGCCTTGTGCATCCACCCTCTCCTCCCATCACTTCCCATCTACAGATTCCTATCTCCAGGGTCCTTCCCAGTCCTCCTGGCTACTCAGGTCATGCTCTATGACCATGTTCTGAGAAGTGGAAAGAGTTCAGTGCTAATTTTATAGTTTTTTTTCTTTTTCTTTCTTTTTTTTTTTTTTTTTAGTATTTTTGTATTTGAGTCCCGAGCCCAATTGATTGATCCTTACATCAATACTGATAGAAAATGTAGCTCTGGGGAACTTCTAAGATCCAGCAAGTACAAGGGACATGTTGGAGATTGTATTTCCTCCATAGCAGTCACCCCTGAATCTGAAAAGAACAATTGTTGTTTTCTGAATATTTGTCTCAAGAATGATGCAAGTAGCCCTGCCTTTCCTGGCCCCATCAGATCACTTTTCTGCTTTCTCCAATTCGGGAGCTGTTGCTGCTGTGGCCCGTGGCAGCTGTTCCATTCAGTCTGAAGACAACGCTGGAGAGCTGTGGATGTTCTGTGAAACGTTTTATAATTGCATCTGACTTACAGGTGCTCAGACATCCTGTGAAGCAGATGCAGACTCACATTTCCCTTTGCATCGGAGGTTTAGCTTTCTACCAGCCTTCCCAAGCCACTAGAAAGACTTCTTGAGTGGATCTCCAGAGTGTACTGAACTCAAGACCTGGGAGGATGAGGCAGAGTGCCCGTCAGCCAAAAGAAGCCCAGCTACCATCTTATGTGTATCCCCATGAGCTGCCATTTTAAAGAGAAAGGAGAAAGGGTACGCACCAGTAAACACTTTTCTGTTTTTAAAATATCTTTTCTGAAATGCATTGGTAGACTCCGAATATATTGCTGGTGATTGAAAACATAACATAACAAAAATAGACCTGATTCTTCCCACTTGGTCCTTTTTTTAGATGTGATAACAGTGTGATTCTGCTGCATTGCTAGCAAAGTAGACTCCAACTTGATCCTGGAGCAGGATGATTCTGATGTCATGTTCATTGGCAATCATAGGTGACTTAAGGCTGGTTGATAGTTACTGTAGGGCAGCTACATGGAAGACATTTAATTGCAGTGACACTATGAGAGATATTATTGTCTCCATTAAGCAGGGGATGGATGCTGGTGAGTGCAGCTCTGTTGATTGACAGGTACTCCAAGAGTTGTCACTTTTACCTGTTCATTTGTTTAATCAGGGTAATGTAGGTCCTCAGGAAGTTTTCCTTTGTGTTTGGAATTTTAATCAGTATCATCTCTAACTGTGATTAATAATGGTTACATCTGGTGACTTTTAGTATCCGGATCACCAGTGAATTTATTTCCTTTCTTTTTAAAAAGGATTTATTTTCATTTATGTCTGTTTCTGTGTGTCTGTGCATTCGTGTGTGGGCACCCTCAGAGACCAGGAGAAGATGTTGAATCTCCTGGAGCTGGAGTTGCAGGCAGTTGTGAGCCAACCAGCCTGTGTGCTGGGAACCAAAGCAGCCCTCTGTGAGAGCAGCAAGCACTCTTTCATCTGTTCGGCCCTCTCTCTGCAGCCTCTGAAGTTGTTTGTACTGTTGATTGTCTTCTGATGGTTCTGTTTCTTGATCTGTCTAGTAATATTTGGTCAAATATTGGACACTCTAGAGGCTCCGACGATGCTGCCCTCTGTAGGATTTCTTTAGCTTCTTGCACATGGTCAGACCGGTGGAGCCACCTAGATCCCGTGAGCTGGAATCAGTCAGGCTGTTTCAGTCCCGCTTATTTGCATGCTCCTTTTCCAGTGGTAGTTTCCCAGGTGTCCCCTGGGTCCCTTCGGTTGCGTATAAAATCTGGTGGAATGTAAAGTGTCCTCAGATTTTGTTGGACCCTGGATTCCTGTATTTTCCTTTCTCATGTTTCTGCTCACGTTCTAGCCATTTAGTTCCCCTGGGCTTCTTTGCCTTGGTTTGCATAGGGTCTGTGAGCATCTTGAGAAAATGCTCCTCTGGCTGCAGCACCCCTTTACCCCCCACCCCCACCCTAGGGTCACGGCCAAAAAAGTCCTCTCTGCTTTGCTGGCTCTAAACTCTAGTCGTCCCCTTCCCAACGCTGTGGAGCTCTTCTCACTGCCTTTCCTCCTTCTTAACTTTTTATTTCCCCCATAGTACTAGGATTCGAACCCCAGAATACGAGGCAAGTACTCCAGCTCTGCCGCATTCTGGTCCTTTATTTTGTTAAGATGAGTTCTGACTACACTGCTCTGACTGGTCCGGAGCTTCTGTTCTTCCTGCCTCACCCTCCCGTCTGGGCAAGGTGTGAGCTGAACGCAGGTGTTTTGTTTTGTTTTTTTGTTTGTTATTTTGGTCTGTCTTTTCCTCCACCATCACCACAGGTGATGCAGTGATGCCGTGTCATGTGTTAGAGCAGTAAATTGATTATTTTAATTTTCTTGTCACATTTACATGTGTTTGGCATTTGATATAACAATTAGCCAGTCTGATTTGGATGGAATTTTATAGTGACATTTTCCTAAGAAAAAATATTTGTTTCTAAAAGCAAATTATTGAGCCTAATTAAATTTAATGGGATTATTACCTCTGAAGCTTTAGGAAAGCAATTTCCCCAAATATTCTTGATTTAGTAATTTAGTGAATGTAGTTTTTTAAAAAATAATTTACTACCATTTTACAATTTATTATGTTCAAGGAAATTTAACGTATTTTCCCCACCATTTTCTGTTTTGCTTACAGTGTAGCCCCTGTTAAGTTAAAACAAAAACAACAACAACAAAAACTGTGTGTGGTGTGTCGTGTGGTGTGTGTGTGTGTGTGTGTGTGGTGTGGGGTGTGTGGTGTGTGTGGTGTGTGGTGTGTGTGGTGTGTGTGGAGTGTGTGTGTGATGTGTGTGTGTGTGTGTGGTGTGTGTGGTGTGTGTGTGATGTGTGTGGTGTGTGTGTGGTGTGTGTGTGTGTGTGTGTGTGTGTGGTGTTAAGACAACTCATGACAGTTCTCTTCTCCTACCATGTGGGTCTAAGGGACTGAACTCAGATTGTCAGGCATCTTAAGCATCTTGTAGCCTTTATAACAATTATTACTTTTCCGTGTGTGTGATATGTGCACACAGCTAGTTTCCCAGCTTTGTGTGATTGGAACGTGACTGCAGGGGTGTGGCGGGTGGAGGGTAATGCTCAGGCATTTGTTCTGGTCTACCTCCTGAGCTGTCTACTGGACCCAGCCCCCATGGAACTTTTTCACACATTCCTAAAATAAAGGTAACCTAAAAATATTTGAAACATTTATGTTGAGAAACTGAAATACTTAAAGTTAACTGCTTTCTATTTTACGTGCTTCGAGGTAGACATGGTTGATTTCCTGGCACAAAAAGATGTTTGTGGATTAGAACTTGAAAGCAGTAAGTAGGCTAAGAGGGCAAGCATAGAAGCCTACAATTAAGTTTGTCCTTAATAACTGTAAGTAAAAGATGACTTCACATGGGAACTTGAGGCTGTAGTTAATTCTCTTTTCAACCCACACCCCTCTTCCACATGGGATGTTATTAAGTGAGGCAGTGGCACCAAGCGGACACCCGAGCACCCCCAAACGTGGCTGTCTCATGCTGTGCATGAGATCAGTTTTTCAAGGTTGCAAGGACAAAACAAGAATTCTTTTGTGAGTCACATTCTTTTGTGAGTCACATTCTAATCACACCAAGTTATGAAACTGGCTGCAGGGCCACACGGTCACTCTACAACCTAAATACATCATGGAATGCAAAATCCTGTAACTTGCCAGTCTGCCAAGGAACTTTGGATACCATGTTAGGAACCTGCAGTGGAGAAAGGAAAATTTAAAATGGTTTACTTATAAAATAGAGTTTTTGGTTAGCCTGTTGATGACAAGTGAGATTTGTAAGGAGACAACTCCTATCCAGGAGATGAGTAAACCCCCGAGTTCGATATCAAATGCGTCACCAGAAGGCAGTGGCTGAGGTATTTGGATAGCTGTGGTGGTTTGAATGAGAACGGCCCTCATAGGCTCCTATTGGAATGCTTGGTCCCCAGTTGGTGGAACTGTTTGGGAAGGATTAGGAGGTGTGGCCGTGTTGGAGGAGGTGTGTCACTGGGAGTGGGCTTTGAGGTTTCAAAAGCCCACACCATTTCCAGTTAGCTCTCTCTCTCTCTCTCTCTCTCTCTCTCAAGATGTAAGTTCTCAGCTACTGCTCTAACACCATGTCTGTGTGTCTGTTGCCATGCTCTCTGTCATGATGGCCATTGACTCACCCTCTGAAACTGTAAGCCTCTGTAGACTGTTTTCTATAAGCTGCCTTGGTCATGGTGTCTCAGCACAGCAATAGGAAAGGAACCAAGATAATACTGTTCCCTGGAGTCCTTGGAAGGACTCCATTAATTAATTAATGTAAGGACTGTAACATTAATTACAGTCTAGTGAGTTTAGAGTTCGCTGTGGTAAATGAATACTTCAAAGCAAATAAGCTACTATATAAGTACTGCGCACTCATGTGTACTGATAGGGTAGCTACACTAGTAAGACATATGAAGCTTGTTTTGAAAAAAAAAAATGGATTCAAATCTTCCTTTTTTTTCTTCCATTCATGGAGAAGCTTTCATGTGAATGCTTGCTAGCTCTGAATCAGATTCCGTTACTAACTGATGTCACAGAACTAACAAATTTAACATCCTCACCCTGGACATTGATACTGACTCAGTACCCTAGTGAACTTCGAAGCTGCAGGAACTGTGTAGGTTTTATTTTTTTTAATGACTTTTAGTAATTCAATGCAAAAATTCAACTTGGGAAATGTCACTTGTAAAGCTAGTTCCACTAGATGTGGACTGCAGAAGGATTTTTAAGACTAACAAAGAAAAGGAAAACATTGAAGGCCTGGTGAGTGGTTGGATTTGGTTTCAAGTCAGTTTGCTCTACTGTGAAACATATTTATTTTATTTTAAAAATGTATTGATTTGTTTAAGCGGGATTTCACACAGCTTAGGTTGACATTGAACTTTTGATTTCCCTTTCTCCTCTTTTCAAGCTTGGGGGATTACAAGGTGCACCAACACACACACACACACACACACACACACACACACACACACACACACACGTATATGTGTTGGGGGGGGGGGGGGGGGGGGGGGGGACGGGACGGGACGGGACACAGGCTTCATGCATGCTAGGCAAGCACCCTGCCAACTGAGCTGCACATCTAGCCCTGAAACACATTCATGTAGTGAATCAACAGGAAGTACGGACCCATTAAAAATCTCTGACTGCGTATACAAATGATTTTCCATGTTTATTTTCTGGTGTTCATGAGGTCTATTGTTGATTGTGTCTTGGTCAGTTATTGCAGCTATTACAAACACAACCTGATGTAAACAAAATGTTGTGCCAATGGAAATAAGCTTTAGTTTCTGTGAAAATAAGTGATATTTTCTTTGGAGTTTTATATAAATTCTCTATCTTCTCTAGTAGATTTTTGTGTCAGATTTAAAATCACAGAATACAAAGAAGTGTAATTGATTTGCTTAATGAAGCCCACACTTATCTTCAAGGTGCCAGATAAGAAGTGGCATTGCTGATAGTTGGTGTCATGCCATGGGACAGGGAACTGTCCTCCTTGCTTTTTTTTTTTTTTTAACATTCCAAAGATTCCACTGCTGCCACCTCTGTGTGGTTGTTTTTTGTTTGTTTGTTTGTTTGGGGTTCTGAGGGGAGGTAAAACCTAGCCTTAGCTCATGTAAGCCCCTCCCGCAGCCTACTGCACTCACCCAGTGGGAGATCCTGTGAGGGATCTGTAGAATCCCTTCCTAAGGGACTGGGCGCTCTCTGACGTTCATGTGATTCCCGAGGACCACCTTGTGCTTACTGCATAGTTGTGGGCAGATGTGTGTTTGCGCGTTTATCCACTCAGTGTGTGTTTAATGAGCATTTCTATGCCAGGCACCGTGAAAGGGAATTATTATTTGTTTTAAAGGGATTTTTGGTCTAATGGAAGAGACAGATACTGATATACATCTACATTACTGGGTTAAATAGGCCTTGAGGTCTGTGATATACAGTCAGTGTATGTGGCTTTTTGTTTGTTTTTGAAAAGTTGAAATAGTGGGTAGAGTTGTCTGGTTTTTTTGTTATCTGTGACCCGAAATCACTGCAAAATAAAAAAATGTGGAAATAGTGTTGAAGATTTAGTCCCACTTTATTTCTAAGCTCTCTCCATGTTCCACTTGCATTCACCCATGCCTTGGACCCTTGCTTGATTTATTCTAGGTCATCATTACCTTTCCCTGCCATCAGTTGCTTTGTATTGTTGCTTAGTAATGCTGCTTACACGTGGTGCAAATTGTATCCATTGTAGATAGTCCTAGAAGTAGAGACCTGGCTGTAGTCTATGTAGACTTCCTACATGGATTTGCGTGTCCCTAGATTTTCCAGTTTCTTTTAAGGCCAACTAAATGTGTAAGTGGTATTGGTGGTTGACACTGTGTTGGAAGCCACTGTCCTCTCAGTGGCTTAACCACAGCAACAGAGGTCTGTCTTCTGGAGTTAACCCTGCCTTTGATCCTATTTTTTTTCCAGCTCCCTACATCGCTCACTCTCCTCCCTTCCCTTAAACCACCACTGCCCCATGGCACCCTTGTGTAGAATGTCCTCCCGCCCAAGTTGCTCCATAGTCCAAGATGTCCCTTTGGGCTAGCTGACCTGCTCAGCACAGCCCTGTGATGGCCAGAGCAAAGAACTGTGCATGCACCTGCAGAGAGCAGAGTTTCCAGAACTTTTTGGACCTCCAAAGGAAGGCCTGTTCAGTCAGAGTTGACTTAGAGGCACAGTGCTTGTGCCTGGATGTCATTCATACTTATCATGTTCTTCTCCCACTTTAACCCCTTCTGTACCGAAAGGCGTCTTAGTCACAGCTGCTCAGGCACGTGCACAGGAGTGCTCCTGGGCCACATGGCAAGTGTGTTCCACTAAGCACTGTAGTGGGATTCTAGGAGGGACTCAGGTCTCCATCTTAAACATCCCCCGCCCTCGGATACCTTTGAACTATGTTAGAACAAGCACAGGAAATTTAGAGGAAATGAAAAGTGCTAAAAACTGGACAGTTTCTACTTTCCATTTTATGACAACTCCTGAATAACCAGAAAAGCTGGATGCATTTGTGATTATTATATGTTTCCAGTGTGGTACTGGAATCCTTCCTCCCCCATCATTTATAACCATGCTCAAAGCCATGACACACAGCCGTGGCCTGGCAGGGCTTGGTAGTTTTCCCCTTGGTGTTGGACGAGTTTCCTTCTTGGTCCATTTGGTTCCTCTCCCCAAGGTCACCATCAGGTTGAGTGGATGTCTGGGCAGGCTGCTTGATTGCCAGCCAGCTCTCCACTGTAGATGATTAAGAAGCGAGTTTCGCCTTGTTTCCTGCCAGGGTTCTTGTGATTACGAGCCCTGTCTAGAGCTCAGATAGCATAATTAGTCAAATATAATCCACCCCTCTTATATTGAAACAAACCTATTTTGTGGTTTCTTGTGTAATATTTCTTATTTGCACTTGGGCTAATTCTGCCTGATAGGTTTGAAGTGTATTTCTCATCTTTTTGTTTACCGTTTAATTCTAGTCACTCTTGGACTCCTTGCTATTAAAGGCGATAAGATCAACATTATCTTAAGATGATTCAGATCTCTTCATTGGCTGCATTGCCATACCTTGCAACATTAATGCTCAGAACAGAAGCATGTTGGTTCCAAGTAATTCCTCTGCCACCAAATGATTTGCCTTAACATTATCATTTCTTCCTGAATAACAATCTATTTTTTTGTTTTTTTTTTTAATTGAGCAGTCTTTCCCATGTCTTGTCTATTGTGGTTTATTTTTTAAGGAGTTGCTTCAGAAGACCGTTCTGTTTAGCCTCATATTTGGCTCTCATACAACTGTGATTTTTCTCTTAGACATCTTGACTCAATTGTGACATTAGTGTTCTCAGGTGTAGGAGATGGTAGAGCCATGCACCATCACACTGCTACTTTAAGGAGAATATTATGGTGCAATTGAAGAGAATTCCCATAATGCCTAGAGCCTCATCTCCTTTTAGAGGTTGGCAGGCGATGTGAGCAGTCACTTGGGCAATGAATGGTGAGACTTAGGTAAGGTGAGTTTTCATTATGAGTCATCATGTAGACCGAGGAAGTGGAAGCAAGTATCAGTGAGTGTTTCTTCATGGTGTGTTTCCAGCTTTCCTTGGTGTTGAAATAGCAGGGGCACAGCTTTGTTTCCATCTCCTGAGTCATCCAACTCCCGAACCTGGTTCTGCTGCTGATGCTGCAGAAATCAAGAGTTCTTCCAACTCCTCTTCCCCTCTCACCTCCTCCTTTCTTTTTTAATCTAATTTTTTTCTTAATTCTATTTCTTCATTTCTTTCCTTGTTTAGTTTCTTGATTCTTCATCAATCAGATTACCCACATGAGCATTTTCAGCCACCTTTAAAACTACAATTGTAGTCTTAAATACTAAGTCAGTTTTGGGGGGTGGGGTTGGCAACCCTGTTTGCTGTGTCAATCACCCCCCCCCCCGTTAGGGTATAACCAAAATGAAAACCATTTTGAATTTGACAGAAATTCAGATGAGCATTTTTCTGTAGCAACTCAGGACTGAAGACTTAACTAATTATTCTTTATCAATAAAAAATCGGGAGTCAGATATTGGGGTAAGAGCCTGAAAGATCAGAGAAGCAGGGGAGCAGCCACTGGTCGCCTTTGACCTCTTCTGTTCCTTCCTCCAAAAGGGCTGAGCTTTATTTGTCAGAACACGATCAAAATATCACACAATACAGGACAGATTTGGAGTGATGTGAGTAGTAGTTTTTTTGTTTTTCTTTGTCTGAAATGTGTATCGGAAATGGAGGTTTCCCTTTTCGAGAGGTTATCTGTTGATTGCTGTTATATCAATAGGTTCAGATTTGAAGCAGTTCCAAGAGTATTTTCCGTTTCCACTAGAAGGGGGTTGATTTTGTCAAGTTGGAATGGCAGATCCTATCGTGCACCTGTCGATTCCGATAGACCTTTCTTCACAGAACAGAACAGTGTCCCATTGCGGAGTTTCTAGAAAAGGAGGACCTTGAGAGAGAGGCTGTGTGCTTGAAAGATGCCGGCTTCTCATGTTACAGCTCAGACTTTAGCAGGCCTGACATTTTATACCGCCCAGACAGCTACATTACTCCTAGGTGTTTCCATTCCTGTTCAGCACTCTCTCCTCGTTTTTTCAGGTAAGCATGGAATCTAGCCACAATTAGAACGTGCACAGGGGATGCTTTGGTGCAGTTGACTTGAGTCTATAAAGTTGAGCATAATGGCAGAATAAAATCTGTGCCTGCAGATAAGCATTCTAGAAGTGGAATTGGTTTTAAGATAATGAAACCTTTGTGGTTTGATAGTCTCTGCAGATGCCTGGCATGGGGCCATGTCTTCATTAGGAGTTTAATCATTGCTTCATAACTATAAGCAATGCATGTGGTAAGTCACAAATGAAACGGTGTCAGACTGTATCAGTTAAGATTCAAGGTCAGTTCTAAAATGCGACGGTCACTTAATTGTTAGCCCCTCTTTGGTCCAGCAAACCCAGACCTGATCAGGAAGGAGGAGCTGGCTTAGAGCGCAGGAAAAGCCAGTGTGTGAGTGACAGTGAGGAGGGGAGGTTGCTCTGTCACCTCCGTGGTGGATCGAAGCACCTCCTTTAAACTAGAACATTCTGTTGCAGTCTGCTGTAGCTCCAAGGATTCCTTGTAGATGTACTCAATTAATTCTGGGGGTAACTTCCTTACAAGTTAAATTGTTGGGCCAGAGAGTCTAATCACATTGAGAATGTTGGTATATTATCACGTTACTTCTTTTTCTTTTATCTTTTAACTTGTTTGGCAGTTTCATCTATTTATGAAAGGAGTTTTAGTTATTTTCCCCCCTCCAGTCACCTCTCTCTCTCCGGAGCTCTTCTTCTCATCAAGTCCCCACCATTTTCGTGGCTTCTTCGTGTGAGTCTAGTTAGAATTTCTTGATCGAGTGTAGGTCGGGGTTATTTCCTGGAACAAGGGTAACGTATAAGTGGCTACACCCCTGAATGAATAACACCCTCCCCAACAACCCTCAACTGCCAATAGTCGCTCAGGAAGAGGTGGGTGCCTCATGCCCTCTCCCCAGTTCAGGGTGGAATGCTGTGGGGCCTGACCCTTTGCTCCTATCTATAGCTGCAGTGCATTCCCGGATGCGCTGGTTGTGTCCTGCTGCACCCCTGCCCATCAACCTGCCTCTCCTGATATTCTTTCCACCCCGTCTTCCACAGTGTTCCCTGAGCCTATGGGTGACTCCCCCCCGCCCCCGGAGAGTCATGGGTTCTGCACTGTAGACCCCAGGGCCCACCGCAGAAGGAATCTCCTCTGACAGATACTGGTACAGCACTGACCACAAATGCTGAACTAGAGCTGGCACTTGAGCGGTGTGATTCTTCCTCCGTGATCCACCCCCTCTTTTCTAAATTAAGAGATGTTTGCCCACATCAGGTCCATATTGAATAGTTATTTAAAAAGATCCCTCATTATTATAAATATATTTTCTTACAGGTTTTAACATTTCACCTGAAGGTTGTGAAATTTGCTGTCCTTAAGGTTTCATTTTCTTTTTGATAAATAAAATGAGGGTGCCCTCTGCTGGTGTAGAGAGGAATTGCTGCGTAGGGGTAATCCGCTTTGGGAACAGACTTCTATTTAAGCTTGTTTTCCTTTGTGATGATCCCTTCTGCTCACACTGCCTGTCATTAGGCTTAGGCGTGTGTATGTGCAGTTAAAGCCACACTGGAATAGGCAGAGCTCTGGTGAGCAGAGGCCCTGAGGGGCGGAATGGCCCAGCACACCCAGGGATGTGGGAAGCACTCTGCGGGAGGTATCCGTGTGACATTTGAAAATGAGTTTAAAATTAACCCAAAAGATTGCATTTTAAGACCTTTAAACTCTACCATGAAAGTGCTCTGGAGTCATCATATGGTTTTCTTTAGAGCAGTCATGTGATCACACATCTGTCTTAGAAAGGTGGTTCTGGCAGCGATGGACAGCCTGGGCTAGAGACGTGGTGGCCTGGCGTGAGGATTGCTCATTAAGTTTGCCAATTAGAGCGTTAGGAGACACAGAGCTTTGAGATATAGGACACTGGGAGACATGGGTTTTTGTCGTTGTCTTTTGATTTTTAGGCTGTGGAGAAGGTTTCGTTGGTAAAGTGCTGGTACGTGCGTGGGGGCTGGAGTTGGTTCTCCAGCACCATTGTTAAAAATACTGGGTCATTTGTAATCCCAGTGCTGGTGAGGCAGATCGTTGGGGCTCACTGGCAAACAGTTTATCCTATTTTGTGAGTTTCATGCGTGTGAGAGACCCTGTCTTTAAAAAAAAAAAAAAGGTGGACAGCTCCTGAGGAACAACACTAAAGTTGTTTTCTGGCCTTTACATGTGCACCTGCATACACAAGTGTACCCACTAGCACACATAAACACATGGAATCCATGTTAAAAGTATTAAAATGCCGAAATACAGGAAGAACATGACTACAGTGAACACCCATTCACCTTGTGGAGACCCAGAGTTTGTGACATTTTGGTTACACACGTGTTCATCCGGTCTCTCTCTGCTGAAGTATTTCAGAGTAAATTGCTTTTACCATCCCACGACTACTTCAGAAAGCCTGTCTCCAAAAGAGGTTGCCCTTGGAAGGACAGGGAGTCAAGTCAGGCAGTCAGGTTTTGGATATAAGGAAGTGGTTCTGTTGTCCTCAGTGAGAAAACCGTTTTTGGTTATGTTTTTGGTTATGTAATATTTCCTTTTCTGAGTTCTTTGGAGACTGCTGTGTAGCAGATGCTTATTAGATTTTAAGCCCAAAGTTAAAAACTTAGCAAGTTTTGTTTTGATTAGGAAAAAAGGTCAGGAGGTCATAGGTCTTGGCAGGCAGTGGCCTGGGGGCAGGTGAGGAGGGGACATCCCCTTGGGAGGACAGGAGCCTGGTTAGAGAGAGTTGGCCAGACCTCTTCCACCGGGGCAAGGACCGGGTCCTTTCATCATGCCAGAACCCAGACAAGTGGACGTTTTTGGGAGAACTCAGGCCCACGCTGTGCACAGGTTTGGTCCCACTGTGTGATGGCACACAAACTGTGATACACACAAACTGTGATACACACAAACTGTGATAGCACACAAACTGTGATCACACACAAACTGTGATAACACACAAACTGTGATAACATACAAACGGTGATCACACACAAACTGTGATAACACCTAAACTGTGATCGCACACAAACTGTGATAACACACAAACTGTGATAACACCTAAACTGTGATTGCACACAAACTGTAATAACACACAAACTGTGATAACACACAAACTGTAATAGCACACAAACTGTAATAACACACAAACTGTGATCACACACTAACTGTGATGACACACAAACTGTGATAACACACAAACTGTGATCACACACAAACTGTGATCACACACAAACTGTGATCACACACAAACTGTGATCACACACAAACTGTGATCACACACAAACTGTGATGACACACAAACTGTGATGACACACAAACTGTGATGACACACAAACTGTGATGACACACAAGCATCCGGCAGGTTGGCTGGCTCCTGCAGGGAACATTTAGTACTGGGAGAGGGGCCAGGAATGTCAACGAGCAGAGGGCACAGAGGCTGACTTCGATATCTTCAATTAGTAGAGAATTTGCTTGTCATACATTTGGTCCAGGAAATGCTGTTTAGCTACGAAAGGTGGTGACGAGCACTCTTCTTTGTTTGAGCTGAACTGGAGAGGGGATGACTGGTATGGTGAATGGTATGTCCCACAGCTGATGCATGTTATGTTCTCACAGCTAAAGTGGGCAGGAGGT
>CABHPQ010000507.1:28031-43160 GCA_902168405.1 Peromyscus aztecus | reverse complement strand
GTTCAGCAAATGACTCATGGAGCCGCCTCTTTGCTGATCACTGTTAGGAGTTAACCAGAAATGAAGTAGTGAATAAACCCAGACAGAATCCCTGCCCATCTGTGGTTTGTACTCTAGTAGGAAGGATGCATAGTAAATATGATACTTGAAATAGACATGCAAATTTGCAAAGTTAGAAGCAAGGAGGGGCGTGTGTGGGGTCTCTGAAGAGCTTGGTAAAGGAGTCCTGGTGATGCCACCTGCAGCCTGCATTTCCTCACTCATCCAGGTGCAGAGGCTCCTGCTCAAGGTTGGTGTCATTTCCTCTGTCTGTGTGGGCATGTCTCCTCTCGAGAAATGCATGGAAGTGCCTCACAGCTGGCTTCCATATGGTCTTAAACAATTTTTTTTTATTACAGCTTCACGCCCGCCCCCTCCCCCACCGCAGTGAAGTTCCTCTTCTGGCCCTCAGATTTCTGTTTCTTTTTTCTTTTTGTCATGGTGTTGGGAGTGGAATGAAGGCCCTAGCACACGCCGGGCAAGTGCTCTACCTCTCAGCTCGATCCTCGGTCCTGGATTTTTGGACAGTAAATTTGTCACAGTGCTGTCATTATTCTGTCCTGTCATTACAGAGGGTGGTGTCAGAGAGTGCGTCTGTGAGTTGGCTCAGTGACTTTGTGTAGTTCTGTGAAATGTGCTTTTGGATAAACACTGCCGTAGCTTTTGGACAGTGACTGGCATGTTCCTTTCCATAGCAACTTAATTTTTGTTCTGTTTTCACCAGTCTGGAAATGTTAACTTTTTCCTTTTCTCTTGATTCACCCTGGAAACTAAAATACTCTGATCTAGAGCCATGGCATGTAGATTAAAAGCATTACAGAATAGAGCCCATAGATTGTAGCAACTAATGTGAGCAAAGGTTAAATATTAACATCAGTAAATAAAACAGTCTTAAGATATGTAGGGTAAGGTTTTGTTTGGGTCTGCCGGACTTTGACTGCGAGCTTCTTCAAGATTTCAAACACGAAGGGCCAAGGCAAAAAAGGCTACCCTTCAGCTTAGTGGTCAGCTTTTCTCTACACTATAATGTTGGGATTTTGAGTGGTCTCAAGGACTTATCTCTGCTTTTGATATTCCCCCAAACCACACATATCACAAACGGGTGTTAACACAACCGTTTTGTGTTACATTTAGTTTAACCCTCTTACAGCTGTTACTGTTTTGAAAATACAATTAATTTTGGTGTTGAGGGTGAAAAAATACAGGTGAATAAAAGGGTGAAAAGATGCAGAGGGTCATCAGCCCACCTGGCCTTGAGTTTCTGGAAAGCACTGTGGGGACAGAGTCACATGCTGGTTGTAAAGCAAGAATTGGATTTTGGAAATCTTCTTCATTTTTATTTATTTATTTATTTATTATTTATTTATTTATTTATTTATTCATTTATTTATTTATTTATTTATTTATTTATTTATTTTGACAAGAATCTCACTATGCCATGTTGGCTGGCCTAGAACTTACTATATCGGCCAGACAGGAATTACAGGCATGCACCACATACTGGGTAGAAATGTCTAATTTTTTTATTTGGTTTGGTTTTTAGTTTTTGTGTGGGTATGTGTAGTGTATACGTGTTTGTATGTATATTCCTGTGTATGTGGGCACATTTGTGTGTGTGTGGATGCTTAGGTGTGTGCCCGTGTGTGGAGCTCAAAGTTGATGTCTGACGCCTTCCTTGATCACCCTGCACTTTGTTTATCAACACAGATCGCTTGCTGAGGCCAGGGCTTGCTGTTTCCAGGTCATTTGGCTGGCTACCTAGGCCTAGAGCTCTCTTGTCTCTTCATCTCCAGGGTACTGGAGTTATAGGTGCTGCCATGTCTGCTAGACTTTAATGTGGATTCTGGGGATCCTAATGAACTCACCTTCATGCCTGCATGACAAGCAGCTTATCTACTGAGCCATACCCCCACCTCATAATACGCTTATTTTTAAATTACTTATTATTGGTGTGTGTACACGTGTGCACACATGTATGATGCATATGTGTGTATGTGAAGGCCATGGTGTGTGTGTGGAGGTCAGAGGACGATTGTATCAAGTTGGTTTTCTCTATGTACCTTTGTGTGGATCCCAGGGATCAAACTTAAGTTGGCAGGCTTTAGTGGCCACCACTTTTATCCAGTAAGTCATCTCATCAGCCCCAGAATGCTTATTTTTTGACAGTTATCATGTATTGCCTAGGAAGCTTACAAAACTAACCAGCTCGTATGGTTTTGTTGTAGATTATTAAACACATAAAATCTGTTCATAAACATTCATTTTAGCTTTAGGTTATATTTTGGAAACTATTTCCTTGAGCCACGTAATGTTAATTAGTTAAAAGAAATAACAGTATAAACCGGACAAATAATTTATTACTTAGAAGTTATAGTACTGGGGGCTAGAGAGATGGCTCAGTAGTTGTTGCTCTTATTCAGGACTAGGGTTCAGTTCCCAGCACCCACATGGAATTGAAGTTCCGGGGAGGAGCGGGGCCGCCCACCACCTACTGCTGCGGAGTCCATGTCAGTGTGGTGGGTCTTCTCATGCGATCCCGAGGGCTCGTGGGTCCTCCCTGGGATCCTTCCTTCCTGTGACTCAGGCCTTTGTCTCGCTATATGTGGAAACTAGCAAACATTTTTTTTTTTGTGAAGGGCCATACAGTAAACACATGCTAGTCTCACATGCCATAACAATTGATCCTTGTTGAGTTTGTGAAATGTGAGACGCTTTAATGTTGTGTAGCTTCCCTTTGCTTGAAAACTTGGATGTTTTGGTTTTGGTGGCATAGAGCGCTTTGTTCTCACGGCATCCTGGCACTTTGCCAGATCTGAGCATGCCTAGAAATTTCCTATCTGTGTCGACATTAAGTCCTGATGGTTCATCATCAGGAAAATGAGGCACGCTGAGTGTGTGCTTTGCACTTGGAATTTAGATGTTTTCCTGGGTTTGCTAAGTGGTACTACTCTCTGTTTCTGAGTGGTGGCGGTGAGCCATGGCTCCCAGTCAGTCTTGCAGTTGAGAGGGGAAACAGCCCACAGTCCTTCTTTAGGAGTTGGGGATGAGAGAGACAGTCAATGTTTTGACTTAGTGCTATTTTCAACTCACAGTGTACTTCTCAGGACTTAAGGCCAAGGCGTGTCTGTTATGACAGAATCAGTGATTCTTGGACTAGTGAAAAATGGAATGGAATTTTGTTCATGGTTAACAATGATGTCTTAGAGATTATTTTGCATCCTAAAGCACAAAGAATAATTGAAAAGAAGTTGACTTTGAGTATTTGAATAATAACTAATAAAAACGTTACTGGAAGACATGCTCCTTTTAGATATTCAAGATGTTAGCAGAAAGCGTGAAAAGACACAGAAGGTCATCAGCCCACCTGGCCTTAGTTTTGGGACAGCACTGTAGGGACCCAGTCACATTCTTGCACACCTCATGTTGAGACAGAGGCTGATGGACCCCGAAAACTTATGTGTTTACTGTAGGACCCTTGATGTAGACGGTCAGTTCTCAACACCTTTGGTCTCCAGACTTTTCTATACTCTTAAAAATTATTGACAGTATGGTTGTGATTTTGTCAATGATACTAGTCAATATTTAACATATTGAAATATTTAACATTTATGAAAATTAAAAATAGATCGGAAAAACTGTTTCAAGTAATTTAAAAATAACAGCACTAATGGGACTGAAGTGTATGGACATTAGAGTCCTTTCCTGGGCTTGATCTTTAGTTCCATACACTTAGACTTGCATGGATACATGCATGCACACGTGCGAGAGTGCACGCACACACACACACACACACACACACACACACACACACACACACACGTGCATGAACACACGCACACATGAATCCTTACATAACAGCATTAGCTTACTTGTTAAAGCAACATTTTAGCCCCTCCCCCATTAGTTGCAAATGTGTTTAATTCTTGGCTCAATAGGACAGTTGTTTTTTCTTATAGCTATGTTGGCTTCCAATTTGTTATTCTATGTCTTGCTTTAAGATGGAGACATTGGAGCTAACACAACTGCAGATGGTTTTTGTAGTTTGTTGTGGATATTCTTTTCTGTTCACCTCAAAGCCTGATGTGACTGATTAAAAATCACAAAACACATTAGCAAACTCACATTGGATGTTTAACTGGTGGTTCTCTACTGTGCTTTGGATGAATCTTATTTATGTATGATTTTCTAACACATTGCCAGAAAATTGGAAAAATACTGCTTACTAAGTCTTCACACCTTCTAAGAGTGGGCATGGTATCCACACGCAGCACATTTGCTGATGGTACCCTTGACCTTCCCAGGAAGGTCTAGAGCAGCGGTTCTCAACCTGGGAGTGGAGACCACTCTGGGTGTCACATATCAGACGTCCCGCATATCAGATATCTACATTACAATTCATAACAGTGGCAAAATTACGGTTATGAAGTAGCAACAAAAATAGTTTTATGTTTGGGTAACCATAACATGAGACACTGTATGAAAGGGTCACAGCATTAGGGAGGTTGAGAACCCAATTACTCAAATAGAACCCTCTTAGGAAAGCATTCAAAAAGCATAAATCAAACAGCAGACAGAATATCAGAAGATAAAATAGAGGTTCCAGACCAAATAAGCAAGGAACATGGAAAAAATAAAAATAAAAACACAGGAAAGGAACACACAGGCAATGGGGAACATGATGAAAACAAAAACAGAAACAAAAACAAAACCCAGACCTTTGAATTATCCATATAGATGAGGAAGAAGTCTCCCAAGTCAGTGGCGTAGACCAGATCTTCAATAAGATCACAGAAGAAAACTTCCCCAAATTATAGAAAGACATATGTATACAGATACAAGAAGCACACACAAACAGACAAAACCAGAAAAGAAAATCCCCCATGGCATGTCATAGTTAGAACACTAAGTGTACATAACAAAGAAAGTATGGAAAGCTGCAAGAGAAAAAATGCAAGTCACATATAAAGGAAAACCCATCAGATCAACAGCTGATTTTTTTCAGTGGAAACTTTGAAAGCCAGAAGAGCCTGGAATAGTGCATTCCACATCCTAAAAGACTGTGTCAGCCAACCTAAAATAATATACCTAGCAAAACCATCTGCTATGATTGAAGGAGAAAGAAGTTTTTTCCTTGACTTAAATAGCCTAAAAATTTTACAAACAACAAACCAAACCTAAGGAGGATACAGGAAGCATTATTTCAGGCTGAAGACAGGAGAGAGACTGTGGTAATAAATACAAAACCATAATTATCAAAACACAAAATACCATTGAAAATACAAACAATTCTACCAAAAATCAACAACACAATGACCACTTTGACTCATACACTTCAGTAATAGCTTTAAATATCAAAGGCATCAATTCTTCAATCAGAAGAGACAGGCTGATTGAATGCATCAAGAAACAAAACTCATCTATGTGCTGCCTACAAGAAACACATCTTAGTTTAAAGATAGGCCCTGCCTTAGAGTAAAAGGATGGCCAGAAGTCCTCCAATCAAATGGGACCAGGAAATAAACAGATGTCACTATTCTCTTATGAAATAGACTTCAAACTAAAACTAATCAGAAGAGATAAAGAGGGACGCTTCATTCTAATCAAGGGAATAGTTAACCAGGAAGTCAATACTATCTTAAACATATATGCACCAAACTCAGGGGCACCCAATTTCATAAACAACCTACTATTGGAATTAATGACACAGATTAACATTAATCCATTTATAGTACGTGATTTCAATACTCTACTTTCTTCAATAGACAGGTCATCTGGACAAAAAATAAACAGAGAAACATCAGGATTAATTATCATCATGCATCAAATGGACTGAACAGATATCTACAGAATTTTCTATCCAAACACCAAAAAACAAGCATTCTACTCAGCAGCACAGTGAAGTGTTTCTAAAACAGACCACATCCTGAGATAAAATAACCCCCCAAACCTTTAAAACTTCAAAAAGATTTCAGTCACTCCTTGTGATGCACTTGTGATCCTATCTGACCACAGTGCAATAAAACTTAAAATTGACAGCAGAAAATCCTCTAGTAAATATGCATACTCATGGAGAGTAAATAACTCATTACTAAACAATGACTTGATCAAAGAAGAAATCAAGAAGGAAATTAAAAACTTTCTGGAACAAAATGAAAATGAAAACACAACAAAACCTCTGGGATATATTGAAAGCAGTCCTACATGGGAAATGTATAGCTCTAAGTGCCTACATTAAAACAACAACAACAAAATATCACAAATAAATGGTTTAATGAAGTAACTCAAAAATTTGGAAAAACAAGGACAAACTAACGAAAAAGAAACAAAGAAAACAATACAAAGAATCAACAAATCTAAGAGCTGTTCTTTGAGAAGACAAACAAAATTGACAGATTCTTGGCCCAACTAACCAAAAGAAAGAGAGAACCCAAATGAATGGAATTAGGAATGAACAGGGAAACATTACAATAGACACTAAAGAAATTCAGAATAAGGGAATATTTTGAAAACCTGTGCTCAATGAAGCTGGAAAATCTAAAAGAAGTGGATGATTTTTTAGAGGTAGCCAAATCACCAAAATGAAACCAAGAAGTCAACAATCTAAAGAGATCTATAACAAATGAGGAGATTGAAATAGCAATAAAAACCTTTTAATTAAAGAAGAAGAAAGAAAAAAAGGCTAAGACCAGATGGATTTACAGCAGAATTCTACCAATCATTCAAAGAATATCAACAGCCAGGCCTTCTGACTCTATTACAAATGTAGAAGGCCTGGCTGTTGATATATATAAACAGAAGGAGCACTCAAAAGCTCCTAAGAAGCTAGTATTGCTCTACTACCCAAACCCAGTAAAGACACAACAAAAAGGGAAAACTACAGGGCAAACTGTGCTCATCTCTAATGAACAAAGATTCAAAAATACCCAGTACAACACTTACAAACAAAATACAGACACACATTCAAAAGATTATACATTATGACCAAGTTGGCTTTGTCCCTGATATGCAGGCATGGTTCAACATACGGAAGCCAATCAATGTGATAACCTACATAAATGGACTTAGAGGCAAAAAAAATCACATGATCATCTCAATAGATGCAGAGAAAGCCTTTGTCAAAATCCAACATACCTTCATGATAAAAGTCCTTGAGAATATAGGCTAGAGAGAACATACCTCAGCATAATAAAGCTATGTACAGGAGACCCACAGCCACATTATCCTAAATAGAGAGATGCTTGAAGCAATCCAGTTGAAGTCAGGAATGAAACAGCAATGTCCACTATCTCCACTCCCTTTCAGTACTGTACTCTAGGAACTGGCTGGAGCAATAAAGCAGGAGAAGGAAATTAAAGAGCTACAGTAACTAGGAAAAAAGGTCAAACTAGTCCTGTTTGCAGATGGCATGATACTATACACTAGAGATCCAAAAAACGTCTACCAGAAACTTCTAGAAATGATAAACAAATCCAGCAACATGGCAGGATATAGAATCAACTTGCACAAATAAACATCTTTTCTAAACACAAACAACAAACATATAGGAAGGGAAGTAATGGGCCACAGTCCTATTCATAATAACCTCAAAGAAAATATCTGGGAGTAAACCTTACCAAGAAAGTGAAGGACCCCTGTGGTGAAAATGTTAAACCTCTGAAGAAAGAAATGAGAAAGACACTAGGAAATGGAAAGACATCCCATGCTGCTGGATTGGTAGAATTAACATTATGGAAATGACCATTCTACCAAAAGCTATTAACAGATTCAATGCAATTCCAATCAAAATTCCCATCTCATTTGCCGAAATGGAAAAAACTATCCTAAAATTCGTATGGAACCACAAATGGTCCTGGAAAGCCAAAAATGGTCTGAAGCAAAAAGAACAATGCTGTAGGATTACAATTACAATGTTACAGAGCCATAGTAACAAAAACAATATTGTACTGGCACAGAACCAGACATGTAGACCAATAGAACAAAATCAAAGACCCAAACATTCATACAAGTAATTTCAGCAGCTTAATATTGGACAAAGATGGAAAAAAAATGCTGGTAAAAGAAGTCATCCTCAACAAATGGTGCTGGGAAAACAGGACGTCCACATGCCGAAGAATAAAATTAGACCTGTGTCTATCACTTTGCACAAAACCTAAACCCAAATGGATCAAAGATGGAAACCTGAAATGCTGAAAATGCTAGAAGAAAACATAAGCAGTACCCTACAAGATATAGGTGAGGGAGAGACTTCCTGAATAAGACTCCATTTGCCCAAGAAATCTGACCAATAACTGACAAGTGGGACTTCATGAAACTCAAAAGTTGGGCATAGCAAAAGAAACTTAAGTTTAAGTGGGTGGAAAGAAGGCCCATCGAATGGGGGAGAGTGGTTGCCAGCTGTACATCTGACAGACGCTTACTATCTAAATATACAAAGAGCTCAAAAAACAGAGTCAACCCCACCCCCAAATACAAAAGACAAGTGGCCCATTTGAGAAGTGGGTCTGGGACTTGAAATCGGAATTCTCAAAAGATGAAGAAAAAAACCTGAAGGCTAAGAAATATCTTCAAAAAGGTTCATCATCCCTATCAACTAGGGAAATGCAAATCAAAACAACTTTGAGATTTCATCTTACCCCATTCAGAGTGGCTAAGATCAATAGAACAACCAACAACAAATGCTAGAGAGAATGAGGGGAAAGGGAACCATCCTTCACTCTTGGTGGGGTTGCCATCTGGTACAGCCACTATGGAAATCAGTGTGGAGAATTCTCAATAGTAAAAATAAATCTACCATATGACCCAACTATGCTACTCCACAGGACCCAATATACACCATACATGCTTGCTCAGCTATGTTCATTGCCACGGTATTTACAATAGCTAGGATATGGAAACAACCTAAATTTGAAAAATAGATATTGATAATATGGAACGCTATTCAATGGTAAAGAAAAACAAGACTATGAATTTTGTGGGTAAATGAATAAAACTAGGAAAGGTCATACTTAGTGAGGGTAACCCAGACCCAGAAAGACATATGTCACATGTTTCTCTTATTGGAGGGTTCTAGCTCCAAATCTTTAGATGTGAGTATGTAGTCGGTAATAACTACAGAGTCCAGGAAAGTAAACTGGAACCGTTGACAGCATGGCGGGGTGGGGGCATTTGGGAGCAATAGAGAGGAGAATACCCGGGTATAAGTAATCATAGGAAAGTGGACAAAGGGGGCTCCTTAGGGAGGTAATATAGAAGAAGGTGAAATGAAGGTAAAGGGGAATTGGAGGATACAGTGATCTGGTAATGGACGTGGGCAAAGGGGGCTCCTTGGGGAGGAGGAGGGGTTAGATATAGTAGGAGGAGGTGGGGTAAAATAGCAATATGGATGGCTGAAAAAGCCACGAGGAGTCACTACAAACTACTTACCAAAAAACCCTACCACGTACGTAATTTAGTATATTAATATACGTGTAGTTTAAATACGTTTTTCTCATCTAGGATGACAGCTCTCCCTCCAAGAGCCAATGACAACCTAACAGGAATCCCAACGCCATCCATGAGAAGTCCTCTTTGAGTTGTTGCCCAGAGCTGTCTATGCGACTTCCTAAACATACAGCCTATTGCTCTTGCCCTCGGTTGCCCGCTAGAGGTAGAAGGTAATTCCTGATTGCTGCATACACCATGCACTTCAGAAACAAGGCCCAGAGAACTGTGAACTGGGACCTACCTGAATGCTGCCTTCCTGAAGACTATGCTTTCATGGTTCCTGATTCATGCCGAGGAACCAGTGCTTTTACCTGGATGTTGAAAGTAGAAAAGAGAAATAGTGTCTCGGCATTTTTCTGAACATAGTCTAACCTCATGGGTCCCTCTGGCAAGGCCTTTGAGATCGTGGTGGTCTGTGCACATGCTTTGAGGACTGTTAATGTGCATGGCATGCACACTGGTTTTGTTTACTTGGTTGTGCATGGTGCTGGAGGTTTGAATAGGGCATCAAGAACTCCAGGCATGGGCCCTACCAGTGAGCTACATCCCAGGCCTAAACGCCAGTTCATATAAACAGATTTGTGACAAGTAGCTCTGTCTGGCCTCTATTCTTACAGCTGTGTTTCTGAAGATTTGCAGCTATGTTAAGAGATACCAGTGTGCTTACATTAACTAATGAATTTCTCAAATTGCCTTTTAGAGATTGGTGCTATTAGATTTATATTGTAGATATTACTCTTGTGTGGATTATTTCATTTCTCAGTTAGATTAGGAACTGGAAGCATAACTGCTAAATCATTGACCATGGCCATTGTCTCCTGAAATAACAGGCTACTGATAATTATTACGTGGGGAAATGCTTCCATGTTTTGGAATACTTCCCCAAGTAGAGATTGATTTACTATTTTATTCACGTATGTGTTCACATTAAACAATACTTTTGAAGGGAACTGTGTCGCTGGGTAAATAAAGTCAATTCTTGCTTTACTGAGAACTAAAAAGAAACTACTTGGGCTGATGAGAGAGCTCAGCGAGTACATGTGTTGCTGTGTAAGCCTGAGGAATAGAGTTAGACCCCTGTAACTCACCGTGAAAGGAGAGAACCAAATCCCCAAAGTTGTCCTGGGACTGCCGTGTGTGCTGTGACATTCATGTCTCTCGAATGCATAACACACACAGATTCATCATTGTCATCATCGTCATCAACATTGTCGTCATCATCATCATCATCATCATCATCATCGTCTTCAATCGTCTTGCAAGCGCTTGCACTTCTGTGATCGGCCACTAGATGTCAGGAGTGCTACAGAAGCTTTGAATACAGCCAGGGTAGAATTGAACATTGTGAGCACGTAGACCTTCTTGTAGTTCACTGTTTCCACGTCATCAATGCCAGGAAAACCTGATACAGTGTGATATATAGAAGCAAGGTACAACTGGAATAGTGAAATTTCAAAAATAAGCCTCTTTAAAGGCAAGCTGTAATGGTCCTGTTGGGTGTTGTAAATGCCTCAGGTGCATTTGATACTGCTGTTATGTTCCTGGCATTCAGGTCTTTCTCTTTTTTTATGGAAAGATGGATTGAACTTCAATTTAAGAATATCCAGTAATCCCTCTCAGGACATACTGTAACAGCTGGTATTTTTGTGTTGTAGTAAATCGGTTCCATACAACAGTCAGTAATAATTACGGCTGTGTTCTGATGAATTCCAAAGCCCTTTCAATCAATTTAGCCAAAGAAAATAACATTATTACACAAAAATTTAACCCAATTTGAAAGTTAAATCCAGCAACACTACTTCATTCCATAAAATGCTGAGCATTTTTCTAGTTAGGATTATATCAAACTGTTTTTAAAAAATTCATATTTTTGCACTATTCTAGGAAGATAATTATGTTGTATAATACATACTTAGAAGATTATTACTTTGTGATAAATGTACTGCATTGGACAAGTTTAACCTTGACTGTTCGTTATGAAAAAAGCAAGAAATGCTAAGTCCTTTCATGTATGGTAACACTGGTGTAAAAAGATGTTTTGAAGTGGGATTTCAGGGTTTTGTCACTATTTCTGGAATGAGAATGTACTGCATTCTATCAAATTTTACTTTTTTTGATAAAAGTATGAATTGGGTTATGTGGCATATGTAGTTCATAAATGTGAAACATTGTGAATTCTTTAGGTGGTAAGGGGAAGGATTTCATGGTGCGGAAAGTATAGAGTGTGTGTATTTCTGTGTATGTGGTGACAGTCGGTGCCATGCGCGTTCTGACTTCTTCAGGCCTAAAGAACTAAGTTATATACACACATACACACGGAAAGCACTGGATCTGCTTACGTCATGAAGAGGTATTACCCTAATGCTAGAAATATGTATGCATACACTTTATACATTTTAAATAGTTTCCTTTTCTTTTCTTTTCTTTTCTTTTCTTTTCTTTTCTTTTTTCTTTTCTTTTCCTTTCTGTTAGTAAAACCAAAGTCTGTTAACAATATATTTTTTATTATCAGTGGTCTTTCTGGAGTTCTTTTTGTCTTTGAATTACTTCATCTATCCCCTTGCTTTATATAAGGAATATTTTTATGTAGTTAAATCTTAATCCTGATTAGAATAATTTCTGAGACCAAAGCCAAGTTTCCCTTTAAGATTGCTGGAGAAAAGGCAGTGTGGGAGCTGGGCACGAGTGGAGCCTGGCTTGCCCTTTCCTTTCATTTTAATTTTTAGCTCAGTGAGTTACATTTTTACTTGGAATTTAAGTGACTGCCACCTTATTTTTAATTAGCATTTCTCCATGTATGGATGTGTATTATGTGTGTTCTGTGTTTGTCTTGGGTATAATGTAAAGCAGATGGTGAGACGTCACAGCAGATAGTCCAGTCCAAGAAAGTCTGTTTGATGGTGGATTTTTTAATATCGGTTTTTACTTTGGCAATTAAAATGCTAATTTAGAAGGCTTTACTGGAATTTAACAGTTGTATTTTTCTCAAGGAAAACCTGGCAAGCTTGTTTGTCGTGATTCTGTAATATGAATCAGCAATTTAGAAGCTTTACGAATTGAAGTGAATCGTTTCCCAGTGTTTACAGTGTCTGTTTTTCTTGTTGTCTTTAAGATAGGTTAAAATATGCTTTTAAATGACTGGATTCTCTGTATGGAGAATGGGGGGTGCACTAAAATGCATTGTATAGTTATGATTTCAACAAAAATGTAAATGATGTGTATTTTCCGTTGTTAGTCTGCAGTGATCCAAATTCAAAACACATGGCGGGCTCTTTCTTAGGTGCTAGGCTGGGTGAATTGTAATCTTGCTGCTTTCTTTTATGTTTTAATTTTATAATTCTGTTGCCTGAATTAAAGAAATAAACTGTCACAAGCCAGCTTTTATTGTTTGTTTACTCCATGCAAGGCATTGTTGCATGCCTTGGTATATTTAATTATTACACATTTCTAAGTTATTATCTTCATTTGCACATTAGGAAATTCAGGCTTAATAAGATTAAGTAAGTTACTCAAGATCACAGAGCCAGCAGGATTAGAGGTAAAGCCAGTTAACCTTGCACAGCTTTTACACTATATCCCCTTCCCTGCTTATTTAGAGATAAACTTATGCCAGTTATTGAAAACAATGTATTTTCCCGGATACATCCAGCTTAACTCTTACTCACAGAAGGTTTAGCTCGTAGTGCTACCCCTCCTGTGAATCTGTATCGCTGCTGGACTTCTAGCTGACGAAGTTTGTCAAGACGCGCTCAGCCTGCGGGAGAGAACTTCGCAGCTGTTGTACTAGAATGAACTTTATGGAAACACAGAGCTGTAGTTTGCTGCTAACTCAGATAGTCTTTGTTCCACACTGGGAAATATAACCAGAGGTAGGGTAAGAGAGGGAGGAACTGACTGCACAGAGTCTTCTGAAAGGACACGATGCATCTGATGAGCAGCCCCTAAAGCAAACGTCACCGTCTTTCAGAAGCCTTGACATATGCAGGGGGCAGATTTCAGTTAGAAATCACATCAAAACCAGAAACTCCCCTGCTAAAGAGCAGCCTGTCATTGCAGAAAAAAATCTGTGGAAGAATTACGATCTCACTGGTGTCAAGTATAAGTTTTGAATTAGTTATAGGGTGTTTGATTTAGTGATGCTTGTTTGTTTTTTTTTATATACGTATAAACGTTTCTTTTCTTCCTAGGGGGCTAACAGGACACACGACTCTTGGGTGAAGTGTGAAGTGCAGCTGCAGGCCACTGAATTCCCTGGAGCTTCCTGAGACAAGAGAGTGGAGGGCGGCCACGCACCTGCAGCCTGCATCATGCCAGCACTGTCCACAGGATCTGCTGGTGACATGGGTACGAGAACCCAAGGGGACAGTTTTCCCTACATTCTTATATCATTATTGCTCCCAGTGATTGTAGCCTTGTGGGTGCAAATAAACCACATTTGTTTATCTGTGACCAACATGAGAGGCATAAAATTAGTCACAATAAGGTCCGGACTAGACAGAAGGAGTATGGGACATTCATACTGCTTCCTTCTCCAGGTGGTGGTGATGCGTGCCCATACTCTTGTCTTGCTTTTGGAACAACACTGTGCATTTAATTGCTTAAAATGAAGTATTTGAGAACGGCCAGTGTTCTGGAAAATACCGTAATACCCCTCCACACTGCCGTCACGCACCTTTAACAGCAGACATGAAATTTTTGCCACACTTGCTTCGGGCTTATTGCTTCCTATTTTATTTATCTGTTTTTATTCTCTTAATCTATCACCAGGGATAAAATACACCTGGAAGTCCCTACACATCATTAAGAGGTTATATTAAAACTAAACAGCGGGCTGTTGCTGTGACTCAGTCGGTAAAGTCACTTGCTGCCAAGCCAAATGACCTGAGTTCAATCCCTGGGCCCCACATGGTAGAAGGAGATCTACTTCTGAAAGTTGCCCTTTGACCTTTACACTCTAACCATGCACACCTACTGACCCTCACTCACAATAAATAAGTAAATGTTAAAAACAGTGTCATCTGACACTCAACAAATCCCATCAATTGTAAGATTCAGAGGTCTCTAGAATAAATAAATATTTCTTAGGAACAAAACACATATCATGTCTATAAAATCTCCTTTCTGACCCAATCTAGCAATTGTTAGCTTCCTTGCTATCAACACTGTTTAAATATGGATTCCTGGATGCTTTTTAGAACTGTTCAGAGTAAGGCGGAGGGACTAGGGCTGAGATCCAGTAGAGTGTATGTGTAATGTGTGTGAACACTGGATTTAATCTACAACACAAAAGAGAAAAAAATGAATGTGCTTGGGAAATAGGCTGTGCGTTGTCTTTGTGCTTGTTTTGATTGGTTTGAGACAGGGTTTTGCTCCATGCATCCTAGAATAGCCTTTAAGCTCACAGTCTTCCTGCCTTGCTCTCAGAAGGGCTAGGAGCATCGTGAGTGCCACCTTGCCCAGGCCATGCCTTGAAGTTTTAAGACTCCTTAAAAGAAGTGGCAACATAATGTGATGGAAAACAATGTCCTGTGTGTCACGATGGCTATGGTGTCCTGGTCTCGCATACTCTTTCCAGCTGAGATAACCATTTCCACCCCAGCCATTCCA
>CABHPQ010000507.1:0-28021 GCA_902168405.1 Peromyscus aztecus | reverse complement strand
CCTGGGTACCACATCTCCACCCCAGCCATTCCAGTCCTGGGTACCACGTTGATCCTTTCCAGTTGCTGTTCTGGCAGATGTCCTGTGTCCAGTTCAAGCACACTCAGTGCTTACAGCAAGTGCAGTCTGGCTGTCTCTGTCCATTTACAGCCATTTCTCGCCCAGTGACTTGGACTGTGAATTATTTTTTGTTGTAAGGAACTTTTATTTTTTGTTAAATTCTGTTAAACTTTAGTTTTTTCTCTCTTAGGATGTTAATTTGGAAGTTAACTCCTTTGAATTTTTTTCTTTTTAGTTTTTATGTAGTTCTGTGTTTTGTTGTACTATGTAAAATGAATAATTGAACTTTTTGTAGTGACAGGGTAATTATAGCTAAAATTTTTCTAGCCATAAGAGTACTGTGGTTGTGTAGTATATTTTATACTTCACTATTCACCAAAATTGTGTTAGCTTGATGGATAGCAAAGTATTGCTAATGATGTAAAACTCAAAGGCTGATGAAAATAAGCATTTATAACCGAGAGCTCTCGGTCACAGAAAATAGCATGGATGGTATGGAATTTATAAAGCACTTTTCTACACAGCCATGTCATTTAGAGCAGAAATGTACTGACATATGACACCTGCTTTCTGATGTTTTTGAACCTGTGTGCCAGAAGGTTTGAGTCAGGCATGGAAGACATGCCTGTTACCAAGTCAGTCCACTCACAGAAGTCACAGTGAGGTATGTGCATTGAATGTTTAGAGTCCCTGCTTAGACATCCTGTACAGGTGCAGTTGAAGCTCTGTTTACTAATGTTATGTTGCTTAGCAACATTGTTGATGTTATCTTGCCATTGAGTCTCTGAGAGAATAAAGTTACAGTTTTACTGGTGGTCATGGGCCCAGTCACAGAAGAAAGGTGCCTGACTTTAGTGTCGGTGCATAGTATAGTCATTTGGGAAAATGCTCTGTGTATTTGTGGTATCCAAATGTGTGTTCTGGTGTGTGCCCTTTATGCACATATGGAGGCCAGAGAAAGATGTGGATAGCCTGCTCTATCTGTGCCCTATTCCTTTGAGGCAGGGTCTCTCTCCAAACATGGGGCCAGGCAGCAAGCCTTATCTATCCTCCGTCTCCCTGCCACATGCATGCGCATGTACACACACACACACACACACACACACACACACACACACACACGAGTGCTGGGCTCACGTAGTCACATATGCACCATGACTAGCTTTTTATGTGGGTGTTAGGGATTCAAACTCAGATCTTCATGCATCCACAGAAAGGACTTTTACCCTCTGATCCATTTCCTCAGCCCCAGAAATGCTTTTTAATGAAAAACTCTTTGCACTGATCCACCTTCCTCTTTCTGCTTATTTCACTAAGGGGAAAAAAAAGTGAGTTTTGTAAGTACAATGTATAAACATTCCCATTTCCTTAGTCTCACTTTCTTTCTCAGCTTAATAACTATTCTTTAAGAGGTGTGTGTGCATTCAACATTTCACATAGTTCAGATGTAGCTCAGTTGTAGAGCACATGGTTAGCATGTGTGAGGCTGAGGGTTTGATCAGTAGCACCAGAAAAACTCATATGTTTGGCTCTTCTTAAAACAAACAAACAAACAAACAAACAATTACAGATTTTATCCTATGCTGCAGATTGTGTTATTCTATTTCTTTCTTCTAGCAGTGCTTGGGACTGAACCTGGAACCCTGTGCATGCTAGGCAGGAACTCTGACTCTGAGCTACATCTCCAACTGTGCATAGCAAACGCTGTTTCTTGGAGAGCTGTTTCCAGGGAGTGTATGAGTGTATAAAGTGTGTCATGCCTGTTTCTTCACATATCTGCCCTGCACGCCTGCATCATCTGTGGACTCATGCTGTTTCCCATGACTTCACAATGCCATGGTCCACAGTGCTGTAAAGGGAAGCCTGACTTTTGCTCCTTTTGAAATGATTTGAGCAGGAAAGATGCACACATATAACGATGTTGTCAGGTTGACCTCCAGACTTCTTAAGCCAGTTCGCCATGTATGGAGCGCATGAGAGATCCCGGCCTCCACATGCTTGCCAGTGTTCAGTACTGTCAATCTTTGCAGTTGCTGTCGTCTGACAGGAAGCACATGGGATGTGAAGTGATAAAGGTTGATTGTTCCTTTTGTGGAGCCATTTCCATTGTCTGCTGAACTTTCCTGTCTGGACATGTCTATTCTAACCTTTCTCCACTATTGTGTTGTCTTGCCCTGTTCTAACAGATTTGCAGAATTTCTCATTTTACATTATGTACATTAATTCTTTGGGCCATCTCTTCCAGCTGCCCACTTGTCTTTTCTTTTTAACCCCTCCCTTAAATAGTCCCATTTCTTTCATAGAGTTGAAAATCATGTAAGCACATCTTGGTTATTGCTTTCCCCCTTCAGCTTAAGTACATCTCCTCTTGCCCAAGAGCATCTATATTCTCTAAGATTTCTTTGAATAAATTTAAAGACTTGTTTCTACACATGGAATTTTAATCTGACTGCAGTTTGTGTGTAGAGTGAGGCAGAGATCCTCTTTCCTCTCACAGATTGTCAACCGTCTTAAGAATTAACGACCCCATATTCCGTTCTTTCCACCGAAGTTCGTAGTTTTTCCTTTACCATGTATGAGTGCCACGTACATTCTTGGTTCTCTTTCTAGATTATAATGACCTGTTGATTTCATCTTACAGTTTTTAATAATCCAATTTTTATAGTAAGTTGAGAACTACAGAGGTAGTGTAGAAAGTTGCAGTGTGCCTTACACCCAGCTTCTCCTGTTGTGAACTTTCTGCATTCATGTGCCAAACTGCCAAACTGCTCTCGATCTGTGAACTGATTCAGATACAGTGACTCTAACCAAAATCCGTCCCTTTTTCCTCAGTTCTTCCCTCCTGCCCCCTCCCTTTGCTTCCAGGCTGTCATTTGCATCAGCAGGCTGCTCTTGGTCTTGATGCTTTCTCAGGCTTGTGTTGACTGACATCCTTAGGAATTTTGAGGTACAGTAGTTAGGCACATTGTAAGATTCTCTGTGTTTGAGTTTGCCTTGTGTTTTTCTCACGAAGGGAATGGAGTTGTGCTTTGGGGGGGTCAGTAATAGAGGTCAGCGCCATCCTATGAAATCATAGGAAGGGTGCTCACTGTCAACTCGACGGAGACTGCTGATGCTGACGTTCATCTGGCTCTCAGCTTCTCCACTCTGAAGTTCCTCTCCTTTTCTGCTTTCCATGTTATAACCGTGGGCATGTCCAGGTGAAGATCACACTTAACCAGAGGGACATTCTGTTCCCCCCTTTAGGGTGAAATATCTGTGTAAGTTTCTTGGATTCTTGTCTTCGTCTCCTCCACTTATTCACTTGTTCATTGTTGGTATTGACTAGTGTCTGTTTGGCTTGTGTTTGGTGTTATAATCCAGCACTGTTATGTTATTACCGCAGTTGTTACAGCTTTGCCTGTTGGAAGCTCTTTCAGTCCTTTTGAAAAGCCTCCATCCATGTGGACTTGGTGATTTTTTTTTTTAGCATGTCCTTGCTTTCGGCAGCCAAGGGGCACCAGCTCATCATGAGTGTTTCTTGCCCTATTCTTCAAGTAGCCATTTCCCCAAGGAGTCTAGTTTCTTTTGGGTGGAGAACAGGATTAGAAATGGAGACTTGGACAGCTGTTTTGCCTATTGCCTCTGGAGTGTGACTGTCTTAGTTAGGGTTTCTGTTGCTGTAAAGAGACAATATGACCATGGCAACTCTTATAAAGGAAAAACAATTCATTGGGGTGACTTACAGTTTCAGAGGTTTAGTCCATTATCATCATGGCAGAATGTGGTGGTGTGCAGGCAGACGTGGTGCTGGAGATGGAGCTGAGATTCCTACATCTTGACTTGCAGGCAACAGGAAGTGAACTGAGACACTGGGTATGGCTTGAGCATATATGAGACCTCAAAGCCCACCTCCACGGTGACACACCCCCTCCAACAAGACCACACCTCCTAATAGTGCCACTCCCTTTGGGGGCCATTTTCATTCAAACCACCACATTCTACATCTTGGAGTCTCCAAGACAATCCAGGCTTCGCCTTCACAGCTTCACACAGTGGCCTCCCCAGGCCTCTATTCAGGGACGTCCCTGACACATGCCTGGGCTCAGTGGCTTTCCTTAGTTATGGAGGGAGATTCCATAGCTCCTTTCTTCTATCTTTAACTCCAGAACCACGTGGCCAAAGCTGCCAAGTTCTACTGATAACTCAGGCTGGAACATGGCTCCCTTGTCCAATTACACCTTCATCATCTCTCTGTGTTCAGTAGTTTCCTTCACTGCCTAAGACTGGCTGTACTGAAACTCTCTCTGTAGACCAGCCTGGCCTTGAACTCTGAGATCTTTCAATTACATCTTTACTTAAGCCTCAGCCAGACTCTTTGGCCAAGGACAAAAAGCAGCCACATTCTTTACCAAAATATCCCAAGAACGATGTTTAGGCAACATATTAAAATTCTTCTCTGAAACCTCTTGAACCAGCCTGGCACAGCTCCAGTCGCCCTCAGCACCCCTGTCTTCCATGCCCCTACGAGTATGGCCCAGTGAGCAGCATGTAAAGCATTCCACTGCTTTCCTAACCCAAAGTCTCAAAGTCTGAATTCCTTCAAACAAAAAATATGGTCAGGCCTATTACAGCAATACCCCAGTCCCTGCTACCAGCTTCTGCTTTAATTGGGGTTTCAATTGCTGTGTAGAGACTCCATCACCACAGCAACTCTTATAAAGGAAAACATTTAATTGGGGTGGCTTACATTTTCAGAGGTTTAGTCCATTATTATCATGGTGCAAATGGTGGCATGCAAGCAGACATGGTGCTGGAGACGGAGCTGAGATTCCTACATCTTGACTTGCAGGCAACAGGAAGTGAACTGAGACACTGGGTATGGCTTGAGCTTATATGAGACCTCAAATCCCACCTCCACAGTGACACACTTCTTCCAACAAGGCCTCACCTACTCCAACAAGGCCACACCTCCTAATAGTGCCACTCCCTTTGGGGGTCATTTTCTTTTTAACTACCACAGTGACTTTAGACCCTCTCAGTTAACAAAGAGACATGGATACATATTTACTTACCCATGTCTAAATACCCACAAGGTCATATGAATATTTCTGTATAGGTCAGTTATGGTTGTAGTAAGCTAATGTAAGCCCTTGCTTATGTTTCCACTTCTAAACTGGTAAGTAGATAGTTTTAGGCTTTTCCCTTTGCACGTCTGTAGATTCCTTCCTCAGGAGTGGGGTCCCTCCGTTCATTTACTTACTCATTCAAGTACAGTTTATGTGAACAGAAGTGTTAGAATTGTTAAGCCATGGGATATGCTATCCTCAGCTAGAGTTGATCTTACTATTTCTATTACTGTAATACAGTGTACTTTAAAAAAACATCTTATAGAGTCATGCCTTGGCTGAATGTTAGTTTTAATTTTGTAATTTCATTAAATATTATTTGTATAAACATATAATGTGAAATATATTTGTACAGAAATGAATTAAAACCCTTTATAAGTAGAGTTTTAAAAGTGCTAATAACACCAATGCCCATGTGACTGCCACCTACAGTAGGAAATTGGAGACCTTGAAAATACCCGCTTCTCAGCCATACCTCCTGCTGCTCACCATACTGTGTTTATGATTTGCCTAAGTAGTCCTTTGCAGCGTGGTAGAATTTTGTTAACTTTTTAACTTTTCAAATGGAATTGAACCATATTTATTTCTATAGGCTTAAAGTTAGTATTCTGTTGAGAAAAAAATCATATAATTTATAAATATGAAAAAAGTAGATGTAAGTAGTAAGCATTTTAAAATACAGGAGTAAAGTATTTATAATAGTGGGCGGGGGAGTATAATCTTATAATTAACTATCAATCACACTTTTATAATGTTTTCTATATTGTTTTTTGACTGTTTTTGTGTATGTATGGTGTGTGTGTGTGTGTGTGTGTGTGTGTGTGTGTGTGTGTGTGTGTGTCTGTCTGTCTTCATGTGTACATGTGGGTGAGGGCATGTGGGGTGAGCTGACAAGCCCAGGGGTCAGTCCTCATCTTCTGCCTTGTTGGAGGCAGGTTCTCTTGTTGACCACTGCCTACTCTAAGCCAGCGGACCCTCACAGCTCTGACAATTCCCCTAGCTGTCCTTTCTATCTCCCGCAAGGGCACTCTGGATTTCAGAGGCTTGTGCCACTGTATCTGGCTCTTTTTACACAGGTTGTGGGGATTCGAACTCAGGTCAACAGGGTTATGTGGTGAGTGCTTTTGCTCTGAGCCCTCTCTGAAGCTCTACCTCTCTACTTTTTAATGCCTCTTTACATACTTTCTTTTTTAAGATTTATTTTTGAGTATATGTATATGTGAACATGACTTTGTGTGTGCACGTGCGTGTGTGCGCATATGTCTAAGGAGGCTAGAAAAAAGCATCAGCTCTCCTGAAACTGGTGTAAAAGATGGTCGTGCGCAGCCTGCTATGGGTGCTGGAAGCTGAGTGTGAGTCCTCTCAAAAAGCAGTAAGTGCTTTTACCAGTTGAACCATCTCCCCAGCCTCTTTGTATATTTCTTATGAAAAGAGAAAAACAAGGCAGTCTTTCTATTACCAGTAAACTTTTTTTTTTTTAAAAGCTACTGATAGTTTGAGTGTAAACCATAGTCATCTTTCCACAGGAATTCTAGCAAGTTCTACTTCCCATGGTTCTCAATATCATTTTTTAAATGATCAGTGGAACATGATAGTGTCTTCCTCACAAAAGACGACACCCACTGTGGCGGATCAAAATGAAAATAGACCCTTTTGCACACAGTTTTAGAGCTTTAGGGAGTGTATGACCAACTGTCTGGTGCCTTGGTCTGGCTCAGGCTTCCTGTCGTGGAAGCAGAACACTGCTGTATACGGGTACACTCTCTGGACCTGCATCCTTTCAGGAGAAGGAGGCCAGCTTGGCTGCTGCTGTCATCCCCAACATGCTTTCCCTAACACGAAGTTAAACATAGACAGCACTAAGGAACTATTTGACTGAGCCCACTGCATAATTACATTCCCACTAAACCCAAATTAAATTTATCTTCAATGGCAACTCATCCTTAATTAGATTCTTTCAAATGCCACCATCCATTATGTATTCTGTGGTTTGCCTTTTCTCTGTGTGCACTGCCCTTCCCTACTACATGCCCCAGTGTTACTAATTTCCATGCTGTTGAACACCACTTTCCTTCAGGATTACGATCTCTGTATTTTAGTCATCAAAGGTTTCCTGAACATGATTGTCAAGTTAGTCCTTTTCTCATGTATCTGTTGGATTTAATACTTTAGAGTGGCGTTTTGTGTAAGGTATGAGGTATGTTGCTAGATGAATTTTCTCTACAGTTACCCTGTGGTTCCATTTTGACTTCAGAAGAGTGGCTCTTTCCCTTTGCTGGCCGTGCCAGTGTCTGGGGCCTTCATTACAGTGTGAAATCGTGGTGGTGAGAGTGAGTCCACTGGCTTAGGTTCTGGATCTCAAGGGGATCATGTCAACATTGCCTCTTCGTCTTCTTAGACCTGTTTATTTTCCTTAGCAGTACCTCCTCCCCCATCTTTCCACCAAGAAGGTAGTGCCATTAACACTGCAGCCCACAGAGCCCAGGCTCTTTAATGGTTCCATGAGTTCTCTGGATAACAGTCCCCAATTTGGCAGTAGTGATAATCTTATCAAAGGCTGATGTTTCTCTCTCTCTTCGTGACTCCCCATGGTCTTTAGTGAGCATAGCAGAGGCTAAAGCCACCCATCAGCCTGGGTCTGCTTGTTCAGAATGGGCAATCACACCATAATCTTCAGTCCTTCCAGCCCCTGGTTGCTGGAAGCAGAAGTTTCTGTCCCACCAGCAACTCCCAAATACCCGGACAGCTGCTTCCCAAATAATATTACTTATAAATATTCTGCCAGTAGCTCAGGTTTATTACTAACTAGCTCTTACATTTCAGTTAGCCCATAATTCTTACCTATGTTTAGCTACGTGGCTTGGTACCTTTTCTCAGTAGGACATTCTCATCTTGATTCCTGGCTGGCATCTGCCAGACTCCACCTTCTCTCTTCCCTCCCTTAGTTTGGTTGTCCCATCCATACTTCCGGCCTGGCTTTATTATCAACAATGAGAGGAGCACATGTTCACAGGGAATAGAAGGACATCCCACAGCAGGTTGCCTTGGCAGTGTCATTGGCCTTTAAAAAAGATTCATTGGGACATTTTTATTTTAAAGATCCAATTTGTCAATTTTGTGCCATCCATATGTTGACGAGTATTGGACAGATTCAGGGAGCTGATCTTGGGGGTCAAGACAGATGAGACACCAACCTCAGGAATCCAGCTTTGATCTGTGCATGGAGAGGTTAGAGGACAACCTCTGGTGTCCTTCCCTTCCACCTCGATGAGGGGTCAGATTTGGGTATTGGCGGTGGCTGATAAGTGAAGAGAGCTGTACTTTGTCCTCTTCTGAGCCCTCAGACCGGAAGGCCCGCACACCCTTTGTTATGGTAAAGGGTTGCCTTTTATTCCTAGTTTGCAAATGGCATTTTTTTCCTGACAATTAAAGAATTATTAGCCTTTGATTTTATCAGGGGTTTGTTTATACATCTTAATGAACATATGTAGGAAATTAATTAGTTTTTAAATGTTAAACCAGATTGCTTCTTAGGAAGAAACTCAAATTTGTCACTGTTTATTACTCTTTTTAATGTAGTGAATTTGGTTTGCTTGTATTTTGTTTTAAGGGGTAGATTTAGCTTATAATTTCCTTTTCACATTGTTTGTGGCTGTTGAGTTGATTGTTTATTTACTTTTTTTTTTTTTTTTTTTGAAACAAGGTCTCATTTTGTAGTTCTGGCTTCCTGGAAATTTTTATGTAGACCAGGCTGATCGTGAACTCAGAGATCTGCCTGCTTCTGGGGCTGGAGTAAAAGGCATGTGCTACCACTCCTGGTGAGTGCTGCTTTTAAAACAAAACAAAAACAAAAGACAGACTATCCCCCAGGCTCTCCATTTGCAGCACAAGCTGGCTTTAAGGTCTTTGCCTCAGCAGTTCCAGTGTTAACACACTCTGCCTGACCTGATCTCCTCTTTTAAAAACCCATTTGCACAACATGGCGGAATGTGATAAATCTCCTTTCTTCTTTCTCTATGGAAAGGTTTGTGACAGATTGAAGTTTCCTCTCCTAGGACAGAACCTGCCTGATAGGCTACTAGACCTGGAAATCTTTTTATAAGACTGTCTGTATTATTTAGCTTAAAGACTTTAAGAATATCATAGCTTTCTATTTCTTCTTGGGGCCATTTGATCAAAAATTTTAAACTTTTGGGGTTAAAATTGCACATACTAACACTACTTCATGCCTGTGTCTTCTGTGTTGATGGTTTTGGTCTGGTGTCTGTTTTCGCTCTTTTGATCACAGCTCCATTTTGTCAGTTTGACCAGGTCTTAGTCCGTCTGTTCTTGTTTTCTTTTATTTTTAAATGTGTGTGAGGGGTGTGTGTGTGTGTATGTGTGTGTATGTGTGTGTATAGGTGTGTGTACATGTGTGTAAATGTATATGTGTTTGTATGTGCGTGTGTGTACTTGTGAGTGTGTATGTGTGTGTGTGTATATGTGTGTGTATGTATATGTGTGTGTAGGTGTGTGTACATGTGTGTGAATGTATATTTGTATGTGCGTGTGTGTATATGTGAATGTGTATGTGCGTGTGTGTGCATATGTGTGTGAGTGAGTGTGTGTATGTGTGTGTGTATGTATATGTGTGTGTATGTATATGTGTGTGTGAGTGTGTGTATGTATGTGTGTGTAGGTGTGTGTACATAAGGGGTGAATGTATATGTGTTTGTATGTGCGTGTGTGTATATATGTGAGTGAGTGTGTATGTGCGTGTGCGCGTGCGCGTGCGCGTGTGCGTGTGCGTGTGTGTGTGTGTGTGTGTGTGTGTGGACAGTGTTTGAGAGCTGGTTCTTTTCTCCCGCTGTGGGCTCTGCTGCTGGAACTGCACTGGTCAGGCTTGCACAGCAAGTACTTTGCCCGCTGAGCCATTTTACCAGGCCCCGTCATGTTCTCATTTCACGAAGTTTTTAGGTCATTTAGAATTATTTTAAATAGGTTATTTAGAATTTAAAAAAAAAGGCTTTTTTCCAGTTGTCTTTCTGTTACTGACTTCTTCTACTTTGTGGTCAGCTGAATTCGCATGATTTTAATCCTAGGGAATTTTTTTTAACTTTATGCTCAGTTTCAATAAGTATAGGGTATGCTTCTAGCGATCGGCATAGCGCTGTATGTTTCTGTTAGCCCAGGCTTACTGAGCCTTTCCAGTATCCTCGACAGGCACACTTCAGAGATACTGTGGATTTGGTCTCAAACCATTGCATTATAGCAAATATGTCAATTTTGTGAGTCATTTTTCTGTTTTCCATTGCTTCTGATGTAACACAGTAACACACTACATTTGCAGTGTCCACACCGGGTGGTGAGTTTCAATTGTCAGAATCGTCAGCCTGACACAACCTTGGCTCACCTGGGATCATGTTCTTAAGGGGAATTATCTTGGTCAGGTAGGCTGGCCTGTGGGCATGTCTGTGGGGCTTGTGGGATTGCCATGATATGATAATGGGAGCGGGCAGACCTACCCATTGTGGGCAGTGCCATTCCCTGGGTTTGCATTTGTTTCTCCTCTCTTGATGTGGATGTGACCAGCTGCTTCAGGGTCCTGCCTCGACTTCCCTGCTGTGATGGACTAGAACCTGGAATCGTGAGATCAAACAAACCCTTTAGGCACAAAGCTGCTCTTTGTCGGGGTGTTGTGTCACAGCACCAGAAATAAAACCAGGATGCACCTTATTTGAAAAACATTTTTTGTTATTCAAAAATATGAAGTCTTGGAGAGTCAGCGTTTCTGTCGGTGATGGCTGGAGACTGGTGAAGGTGGTAGTTTCTTAAAATAAGGAAGACAGTAGGGAAGCTTGCATAGTTTACTCTTCCACACACACACACACACACACACACACACACACACACACACACCCCTCTTTGTTGCAGTCAATGCTCTGCTGTCATGCCATCTGAGTTCATGTCACACTTGAAGTCGTTGATTGTCAGTTGACCGCTGTTTACGGCATTGGCATCTGCCTTCTGTTTTATTCTGGTTTGAACTCGTCCTGACCTCCTTTACTGCCAGTATGGTTTTCTCTCAGCAGTGTGTGCCCTCTTTGGAGGAGTCCTGGCTAGCTGATATTCAGGTTATATGTCATAGGCCAGTCTGGTTAGGAAATCTCGTTAAATTTATTTCCATCACGAAAATCATGATGCTTTTATCCTTAAAGCAGTAGATTGAATTTATTGAGGATACTGGACATATTGTGAGCTTCCCCACTAAAAGCAACTATTTGAGATCATGAAAAATAGATGTTATTTGTCCTTCCAGTGTCATGAAAATACTGTGTGTGATGGTTTGAATATGTATGGCCCCCATTGACTTGTGTTTAAATGCTTTGCATCTAGTGAGTGACTCTATTAGGAGGTGTTGCCCTGTTGGAGTAGGTGTGACCTTGTTTGAGAAAGTGTGTCACTGTGGGGGCTTTGAGGTCTCATATATACTCAAGCTACACCCAGTGTGGGACAGTTTACTTCCTGCTGGCTGTGGATCAAAATGTAGAACTCTCAACTACTTCTCCAGCATCATGTCTGCCTGCATGCTACCATGCTTCCTGCCATGATGATAATGGACTAAACCTCTGAACTGTAAGCCAGCCCCAATTAAACATTTTCCTTTATATGTACTACTGTGGTCATGGTGTCTCTTCACAGTAATAGAAACTCTAAGACACTATGTTACTGTCCATTTAAAACAAACCAGTCCTCAAGGACTGGTCAGGTGTGCTATAGCACACTGAAGTCCTAGAACTTGGGAAGCTGAGGCAGGAAGAGAATGACTTTGAGGCCAACCTGGGCTGCATAGCAAGATCCTGTCTCAAAAATAAGTCAGACCGGCAAGGGTTACATAGTGAGACCTTGTCCAAAATAAAACACTAAAAAAAGAAAAAGAAATAAAAATAAACCAAACTAAACCCCAAAGCCACATGTAACAACTTTCCCCCTTGATGGTGGATTTCATTGTGGAAAATCAAGTCTCAACTTGGGTGCACTTTTCTTCTGGTAGCTTTCAGGGGGGCATACACTGCATTTGACCGCATCATGTTTCCAATTTTCAGTTTGCTTCCATAGCAGAGTACGGTTTCCAGGCATGTAACTGCGTGCTGGCTGGTCTCTGTGGTGGGGAAAAAGGCATCTGGGAGACCTCTGTGTTGGCATTACTCTTCTAATTACTATTTGTTGCTTCCTTGTACTCATCCTAAGTCTTTGCTCTGTTTCGGTCAGTAGGATATGTGGCTCTGTATAGCTGTGATTGTGCAAAGTGTTGCTTTCCCAAGCATACACAAGAGTAAGCATTATGTACAAGCACTTGCACAGCCTGGGGGATTTGTTTGGCTCTGTGGGAAGGAGGCTAATCGCTCACATGCCTTTGATCAGGGAACCACCTTCCTCTTGTTTTGAAGGGTGTCCTCTTTTATGAAGCACACAGGTTCATTAAGCAACATATGTAGAACCTGAAGGAAGGTACAGCTACCTTGTCAGCCAGATGAGCCCAGGCTGGACTGCTGATTAGAGGGTTGGCAGCTGGTGCAGCCATGGCTCCCATATTTGTATACCCTCATGTAACAGTGATAGGACTAACTTTCTACATTATCGATACTACTGTCACAACTTTCATTTTTATTATAATGGTTACTACAGATTATACAAATTACTAGGATTCACTGATTTTTTTCGACACAGCCATGCATCATACATGGATCCACTGTGCTTCCCCTTGTTGCAGATTCGGCTGCAGAATCTACTCTTCTTTGCTAGTGTTAAATTTCCAGTGAAAGCAGCTTGTGGATCTTATGAGAGACCACTGGGGACTCTCCAGACACAACAGACCACACCCTAAGAAGCAAGAATTGTTCTATTTTCCCGTGTGATTTCCTCACAGGCATGAATTGGAAAGTGGCCATTCTTGCCTCCTCAGCAGGTTCCTGTTTAGGAGAAAATGCTGTAGTAAGTTCCTTTTAAAGAGAAGGGTTGGGGAGTTGGTTTAGTGGGTAAAGTGGTTGCCAGTCAAGGCCGAGGGCTTGGATTTGAACCCCTAGAACCCATGGAAGGCTAGGTGCAGTAATGAGTAGCTAATCCAGTGCTTCTATGGCTAGATGGGAGTGGGAGGCAGGTGAGTCCCCAGAAGCTTGAGGGTGAAGTAACCCGGCTTACACAGTTTAAACAAGAGATTTTGTCTCAAATAAGGTGAAAGGCCAGAATGGACACCCAAATTTGTCTTCTGATCTCTACACATGCGCCATGGTATACAACCACGTGCATTCACACACACAAATGTGCACACATATCATACACATATAAAGGATCAAATAAAGAGCACCAACTGAATGAAGTTAACCATTCCAAGTGAATAAAAGAGGTACCTTGATAGACTGTTTTTATAGTCAAGTTTTAGGTACACTGTTCGCACATATAACGCTTACCTGATCAGCAAACCCCAAGATTTTAAATCTTTTTCTTTCTCTTTGTAAAAAATATCAGCACAATTCAGAATGTGTGAAGTTGGCACGTTTGCTTTGTTCCTTCTTGACAAGTTAGGGATTTAAAGGAATTGGAAAGACTGTGCTCGTCAATACCTGGAGAGAATTTTATTCATCTCCCCACCTTTGAGACAGGTCTCTGGCCTCAAATTCAAACTGCCTCCCAAGTGGTGGGATTAAAGGCTCCTCCACACCTGCATAACCCAGATGTCTCTTACACTGAATTTTCATGACCCGATTTGGATGTAGTGAGATGGGCTGGTTTTAATGTGGAGGCATCTGGCTTCGCGGACCGCTTTCATTCAAACTGGATCCCCAAACTTCAGTGTCCTTCTAGAAAGCATCCTCACTGCCTAACTGATCTGAAAGAGCACCTCATTCTTTATTCAGCTCAGTGTGGCCTTAGCTTTCCCCGCCACACTTCTGGTCTTTTGAGAAGAAGGGGTTTGCATTCCCAGGTAGCTGTGGGTTCTCTTGAAAGCAAACTTCCATCTGTTTAGAGAAGAGTTGAGTGTGAGCAGAAAGGCTGGGAAGCATCGACTTGTCTGTTGTTAGGTGTAAATCACCGATTTGGTATTTTTAACACGAATAAGACATTTTTACAGCTTAGATATTTATTTTTTAAATGCATGTATGGAAGTACCTTAGTTTTTACTACTCAACAGTATCTTTCCCTGATGACAACGGGTCTTGATCTCTTTCGGATGACAGGAAGTGTCTGAGGAACTCACTTTGTGCATAGCTGACTAATAGGTGTTTCTTGGGGACATAGTGAAGGATGTTTCAGGACAATCCTGAAGAGAGAAGCATTAAAGATGGTCCCATCCCCTGCGCTCTGCCAGAAGGTTTTCTTGCACTTGATACTTATTAATAAGCTTTTGAGGGTACAGATACATGATACAGCTCCACTTCCTGCTTTATCTGGTTTAACTATGTTTAATTTTAATTAACAATAAGCTTCAACATAGACTGAAAAAGCCCTATCATGCCATAAATAGCAAATATGTTTTAGCTTGTGTATTAGTTACTTTCTATTGCTCTGATAAAACACCATGACCAAAGCAACTTATGGAAGACAGAGTTTATTTGGGCTTGTGGCTAGAGAGGGGCCAGGGTCCATCATGGCAGGGAATCATAGCAGCAGGTAACAGGCATGACTGCAGGAGCAAGAAGCCGAGAGCTCACGTTTCAACCACTAACATGAAGCAGAGAGAGCAGCTGGAAATGGTGGGGAGTTTTTAGACTCCGGAAGACTCTGCCTCCAGTGACATTCTTCCACCAACAAAACCAAAGCTCCGAAACATCCCCAAACAGTGCTACCAACTGATGACCAGGCATTCAAGTGCATGGGGCCTATGAAGGACTTTCTCATTCAAACCCCATAACGTCTATACCCAACTTACTCCATCCCCGCTGGCTCAGTAACTGGTTGGCTATGATGTCGATGATTAAAGGGTGGCTATTGACCATAGACTGTAAGTTTTGGAAGTCATTTTTACTTTTCTATGCCTGTATCTTTTGTGGGAACACTGCTGAAAACAACAATCCAAGTTCTGTCCTGCTTGCTCTGGTGGTAATGGAATACTTTGGGCAAAGCCACAGGCTACTGACTTGGAGTTAATTACAAACAGGAGCCTCTTCAAGCGTAGAGATAGCTCCTAAACACGAAAGTTCTGGGTGAGTGTATGCACTTGCTTTCTGGTAACTCACCCTGATTTTATAGACTCCCAGGTAATTGAACGAATTGCCTATTATTGTTATTAACCAAGCTGCAATATTGGGATTATTTAAGTTGTTCTGCATATTTAAGAATCTCAGTGTGCCAAATGCTTTAATGTTGTTTGAAGTTGAGGGATAGTGTAATGAGAATGTTTCTGTTGAGTTCAAGGATTTTAGTCATATAGGCACTTTTGGAAATAAACCATGCTTTAAATGAGAAAAATTGAGGCCCATTAGGAACGGCACTAAATAGTGCTGATTATTTTACCTTTAAGAAAGTGGAAAATTTACTTGGTGTCCCATTTTATTAATACCATAAAATTTAACAGTGTTGTTCTGGGCGTTGATATGCGTTCTTTAGTGGTTATTAGCCCCAGGTTATAGTGAAATGGTTTGGTTCACTGCCTGTCCATATTGGGTAGAATGCAAATATCCAAACTAAGAAAAAAGCAAATCCATAATTGTTCCTGTTTGCCAAGTCTTTTGCTAAATATTTTCTGAACGTTTCGGTTGCTTCTCGTGTCCAGGGCGGCTGAACACAGAGGACACCCTTTTTCTCATTTAGCGTAGGCTTATAGCTTCCCCAGACTCTGAGCTAGTAATGAAGCTATGAGGGATATGACAAGAATGATGGCATTAAATTTCTCTAGACTACCAGTAAATGTTTCCACCCTGATGTCAGGAATGTGGAGCATCTGGAATCTGCAAGCGGAGTGAACCGTTCACTGCAGGGACACTTTCATCAAACTCTGAGCCATTGATTCTCCGGGGAGCCACTACTGTCTTGTACAGAATGCTGTATTTTTACAGAAGCAGCTTCCTGGAGCTGGGATAGTCCTCCTCATGCTTCTGCCTTTTCTAGCATTTTCTTTTGAGCTCTGTCATTGTTTTGAGAGTCAGTGCTACGTTTTAGCATTAAATTCATTTCTTTTGGGTTAGTTAGCAGTAAGTTATAGTAGACCAAATACAGTGAAAAGCAGTAGGGAAGGGATTATTCTAAATAATTTATAGTTTGGATGATGAGGCTGCGGTCTATGCTTTGTCGTCTTTTCCCTCCGATTTTCAGAGCATCTGTGATATGTACAATGACACCTTTTATATTGGCTATGGCCTAGATTTCTTTTCTTAACAAGCACTATAGAGGTCTAGGGAGATGGTTCTGGCAGTAATGTGCCCGCCACGCAAGAATGAGGGTCTGAGTTTGGATCCTCAGCTCACCTAATAGCAGGGTGGCACAAATCTGTAATCCTAGTGTTGGGGAGATGGAGACAGCCAGACCCCTGGAACTTTCTAGCCAGCCATTTTAGCCAAACAGTGAGCTACACATTCAGCGAAGAGACTCTGTCTTAAAAAAGTGGGTGGGTTGAGGAAGACACCGGATTGATGTCCACTGCTGGCTGCCACAGGCTTGTGTGCACCCGTATGTGTGCAAACACACACATAAGCCACACACACAGAGCAATAGAGAGGGAATGAGAAGGAATGTTAGCTATTCTGTTTCTGGGTCTGTGTGCTTAGTATGTGTGCGCTGGGGACCAGCGTTCACCCTGAGGTGTCATCCTCAGGTGTCATTTCTCAGTGTTGTCTACTTTTTTTCTGTTTAAAGACAGACTTGCTCACCGGTCTAGCGCTTGCTTATGGGCTAGGCTGGCCAGCTGGCCAGTGAGCTCCAAGGGGTCCGCCTATATTGGCCTCTGCAGCCTTGAGATTTCAAATGTGTGGCATCAACAGTTTACATTTTTGTTTTATATGGATTTGGGGGATCAAACTCAAGTCATGACCGGCTAAGTTATCTTCCCAGCCCACACCTTTGTTTGTTTCTTGAGACAGTCACTCATGTAGCCAAAGCTAGCCTTGAACTCCTGTTCATCCTGCCTCCACTTCCTGAGTGAGGTGTTACAGGCACGCACTAACACGACCAGCTTCTGTTAATTTAAAAATTATTTAAAATCAAGATTTAAGATTAAAATAACTATGTCGGTATTCATTACATAGAACCCATCAAGCTGCATCTTTGCTTCATACTCCCCGTTGTTCAAGGTGTAGGTTTACCAGTGGGGTAGACTGTATGTGTGCCAACTGCCCTTTATTCTGAAGACACATTACTACAGAATCGCTCTCTGTCCCCAACTATACCCTGCTCCCTACTCCCAGACACCTTCTAAGCATCCCTGTCTCCTGTGAACCCAGACACTTTTCTCTTGGATTCTTGTGGTCCCCTCCCCACATACAGACTTGAGGCTGACTTCATTGTGCTTCTCATGTCTGCTCCTCACTTTGCTCAGGCCTCCTGTGCATATTACATGTTGGTTATTACTTTCATCCAGGCATCTAGTCTACATAAGGAGAAATGAATCACCTCCATGCAAGATGTGCTCGTGAAATCCCAGCTCGCGTGTTTTGCTGTGTAATTTCTTTGGGGTTTCCAGACCACTAGCCCTCTGGAAGTCAGTCTTTCCTTTCTGCTTTGCTTGTGGGTTGCTTTGATGTAGAACAGATGGCTTGTCCTGACTTTATAGTCATCTTGATGAAAAGGTGGCTCCTGGTCATTAGACAAGCATGGCAGCTGGGCAGTTTTCCTCTGGCATTCTCCCCTGGTCTTGTCTTCCCATTCCCACCTTAGTGGTGGAGAAGATTATTTTAATAATAGAGATGCATTTGTACAGTTGTTCTACCAAATGACTCTTTGTCATTCATGATTCGACATCACCATCACCATTTTGTGATTCGGTTGGTAAAATTGTTTGGTTGGATAAATTGTTTTTCCCCTTAATGTGCATGTGTGTGTAGATGGATTTTTCTAGACTGCCAGCTCACAAAAAAAAGATATGGAGATTTATTATTAATTATGAAAGCTCAGCCTATAGCTTAGGCTTGTCCACTAGCTCTTATGACTTAATCCATTTATATTAAGCTACATTTTTGCCTTGTGGCTTTTAACCTCTCTTCCATCTTGTACCTCCTATTTCCTCTCTGTGTCCTTTGGCATCCGTCCCATGCCTAGATTCATCTCCTTTTCTCTCTATGCCTGGAAGTCCCACCTAACTTTTTCCTGCCTAGCTGTTGGCCATTCAGCTCTTTATTAAACTAATCAGAAGGCTCCTTGGCTCCTTGTCAAAGACACATCTTCACAGTGTACAAAAAGATTATTCCACAACATGTATGTGTATGGTAAATGTGAGTGTGTGTGTGTGTGTGTGTGTGTGTGTGTGTGTGTGTGTGTAGCAGAAGAAAACCCCAGGAGTCATCCCCAAGCAGGCTGTCTGCTTCTTTTGATGGAGGCTTTCTCATTGGCCTGAAGTTCACCAGTTAGTCTAGATTAGCTGGCTGGCCAGTGAGCCTAGAGATCCACCTGTCTCCAACTCCCTAGCCAGCACTGGATTTACAAAGGCAGGCTCTCACACTCAGCATTTGTAAGTAGGCTCTGGGGATCAAACTCATAAGCACTTTACTGACTGAGCCATTCCTCTAGCCTCTTGTATAAGTTCCTGATTGATGTTGATGTTGTATCCTTATGTGAAAGATAGTCTTGTTATGGTTCAAATCCCAAGTACTTTCCTAAAATTAATATAGTCTTTGAAATGGAAGATGAAAAAAAAATCAACACTTTGAAATAGTAAATAAGAAACTTGAAGTGGGAATTTTCTACAGTTTTCTTATGAATATATTAATTATATTAAGAATTTTTAGAAAAATTGCTGAGAAAACTAAACCTAAAATCCCTCAACCGAGATCTATTAAAGTAATTCTCCTTGAGATGAGTTATATTGCTATTTTCAACATTTCTGAAGATAGCCAGGATTCTCTAAGTATCAGTTTGCCCCACAGAGTGGGGATGCCACTGTTCATGCTCATGAAGCAATGATCCTATGTCCAGTGAGCGGCTCTCTGCCATCTCAATGGAAGTCAGTTGTGTAGAGCCAGGAGGATCGAATCATTTGAATGGACGTTTGTCTGTTGGATATGTTCTGAGCTGGACAGAAGCTGTCTAGCCCTGTGCTTTGCTGACCCCGTAGACATCCATCAATCCAGTCTGGCTGAAAGATGATCATCTCAATCTTGAAATTAAGCCGTTTTGAGACCCTTTGTCATGTTCCTCTTTTTCCCTCGCGCGTTGCACTGTGTAAATGTAACCTGACTGGACTCAGGGTGCGATCAGATTCGACTTCCCGACTTTTTCATCTCTCATTTTTTACCAGATGCACAGTGACCACTGCCTGTTTGGTTTTGTTTTTAAGATTTATTTTATTTTATATTATGGGTTTATGTGTCTGTCTGTGTGTGGTTTTGTACACGGAGGATGGGTGTCCATAGAGTTCAGAAAAGGATGTTGGATTCCCTGGAGCTGCGGTTACAAGGATGAAAATATAGATGCTCAGAGATCCCATCTAGGTGGCCCAGTTGCAGAGTTAGTATTTTATTTGGTAACAGAGTTTAGGTATGCCACTCTATACACCGCCTCTGAAATGGGGTTCCCCTTCTATGAGGTTCTCTTCTCCCTACTTCAGCGCCCTATAGTTAATGCCTGTCCTTCCCAGTGGTCTCACACAATCACTGTGTCCTTAGGGAAGCTGTTCCTGAAATGATTTACGTTGCACTGTCCCATCTTCCTGCCATAGGCCCCGCCTTATGGTGCCCGTCAAAGTCACAGCATTTGTGACAGTGTCTGGCTCTTGTGCTGCCTGGGAGACAGCTTTGTTCTTTTCCCTTCCCATCAGTGTACCCCAGTCCCTCCATGGTGCCTGATGTAGCGAGCGAGCGTCATTATTTAGAGTGAGGTCAGGAGAGAGCTAGAGCAGCTATTCTCAACCTGTGGGTCGCGACCCCCCTTGGCAAATAGCTATCTTCAAAAATATTTACATTACAGTTCATTACAGTAGCAAGCCTACAGTTAGGAAGTAGGAATGAAATAATTTTATGATTGGGGCTCACTACAAGATGAGGAACTGTACTGTAATGTGAGGGGATCAGGAAGCTAGCACCCCTTAAATCTGGTATGTCACGCTGCACCTGGAGTGGTGTAGAGGTGTCACCCAAGAGGGGAGCTTAGGTGTAGGCATGTCCCAAGGCTTGCTTTGTCTTTTGGGTAGTCTTGAGCCTGAAGGGAGGGACTGTGACAGCTACCGGGGAGCTGGGGTCAGGTAGTTAAAACCTCAGGGTGGAGCGAGTGCTGTCTTCTGTGGCTGGAACAGAACTCCCGAGGAGGCTCTGAGCTGTGCTCTGGAGAAAAACTAGGTCAGACTATTGCTCAGAATTCCAGTTTTAAAATGATAATATCTGTCTTGTAATACACACAGGAAAAATGACAGTCGTTGCCTCGGCTCCCAGTCTCTCTTCCTTAGATAACCATGGGCGTCAGGTCCGTGTAGGTCCTGCAGGTGGCCCTCTGTCACTTAGGACTGCAGTGACTTTGGGATGGAGGTGCATTTCTCCATCCAAGGGGCTGCCAGCTTTATACGACTATCTTGCCAATAGTATATATCAGTTTATACCGTCTGGGTATAAATGGGTTAGACCATGTGTCTAACCTTTTGAAACTATAGCCATTCTCTGCTCGCCTTACTTTCAGCAGGTGACGGTGCTGGGTAGTTGGCTGAAAATGTTGTCACAAACACAAAGGCATGACCATGGTGTCTCCTCCAAATATGCTCTCTCGTGTGCGGTCACCTCTGGAGAGCAGACAGCTGCAGACAGCCAGCCCTACCTGGCTTTCCTTTCTCCTGTGTATGGGCCCTGTGCCTGGATCTATCTAGATACACTCACTGGGGTGCAAAATCTGTAGTAGATTTTTCCCGCTGTGCCATCTCGTTGCTGTTAGTATACACTTGTGCTGACTTGATCATTCATAGGATATTCATAGAATAGTGACTGGATGTTGAATGTAGGACCTCACACATTCCAGACAAGGGCCCGACCTCCACGCTCCATCCCCACCCTTCTTTCCCTTTGATTTTGAGACCAGTCTCTGGCCCTGAATTCACTCCATAGTGCACGCTGATCCTGAACTTCTGGTCAGCTTCCTTCAGCCCCCTGAGTAGCTGAGATTACAGGTCTGTGCTACTAGGCCTGGATCTTATTTATCTTAAAAAAAAAAAAAAAGAACAAACCTGTATCCACTTAGAAGTAACAGTCTTCTTTTGTGCTAAAACATGTAAGGGCTGTTTGTGTTTACTGCCTCGGCCATGTTTCTTCCTGATTTTAGCATACTTCCTTCGGTCTGCTCTGTCAGTTCAACCCAGAGGCCAGTGTTCAGCCTTCTTGTCTCTGTGTTTATAGGGTAGATTGTTGACTCTTCCTAGACTTGTTTTTGGGGTTCTAACCCCTGGGCCTCCTCTCTGAGTGGCTGAGCATCCCGCCCCCCTTCTTTCTCGTCTTGCATCTTGGGGAGGTGGGCTGCTTTTGTGCCTTCAGCCTGATACCCTCGGGAGTATTACCCAGGACTGTGGGCTTAGATGCCTTTTTGTCCCAAGTGTGAATCTTTAACCTATTCTGTCCCGTTACTCTCCTGGTGTCTGTGTCCACTGCGTGTCTGCCTGCTGCCTGGGCTATTTCAAGTTCAGCATGTCTAGACCTGAGCAGCCCCCGTGTCCTCAGTGGCAGCTTCTGAAGCCCTTGGAGCTCCCTTCTCCTCCACCTTGCATCCTCTTTGGTGCTGCTCCTCTCCCTGCCTCTGCTTCTGTCAGGCTAGTCTTGGTTCACTTTGCTGTTTTCCCCAGGTCTGTGGGGGTGCACGCTTGTAACCCCGGCACTCTGAAGATGGAGACAGGCAGGCCAATTATGAGTTTCAAGGCCAGCTATGGCCATATACTGGCACCATGTCTTTTTTAAAAAGTCTTCTGATATATTCTAGTGGTTAATTAACTTAAAATGTTGAAAGATCTTATTAACCAAGGTGATGACACTTGGTGAGTATGTTGCAACTTCCTGCGAAACACTCGCTCATCATAATTATGATTTTTATGAACTAGGTCAGTATTCCTGCTTTCCCCAGCCTCTGTGATGTAAAGGTAGCAGGATTAGGGAACAACACGTGTTTATTTTCACAGTACTACTGTTCTAAACATTGATGGTTCGTGATTTAAACGTGTCCATTCAGTGTTGAATGACCATCAGTTGACTTGGACCTGTGTGTTCAGTGCTGACTGGCCTCTGTCAGCTGCGCTGCCCAGATTATGACAAACCTCAACCTGATTTTGAACCAGAGGTTGTTGCCTAAACAAGTAAGTCTTTTATCTTTAAGGATAATGACGGATATTGGCATTTTATCGAATATTGCTGCAGGGAAGATAGTCACAGCATATTTAAGTTCAGTCCAACAGTTCAGTGGCTGAAACCATATAGTTTTTAATCATCAAGGAAAAGAGGCAGGTTTAAATCATGGCTAATGAAGCCAGTGCCAACACATTTAAATCTAATCATATAAGTAAACAAAGACTGTGGCCCACAGGGGATGGCTTAGTGCCTTGGCTCACTGAATGATCTATTTGATGTTGTACCAAGAGTGTTCTCATTGGTATATTGGAATTTGCCATATACAATGCTCTGGAAAAGAAGGAATAGGTTGCAAGATTTCATTAGCAAACAGCAGGAGCCAGTGACCTGTTTAAAATCTTGGTGTCTATCTGCAGTCAACCCAGTTATTCTGAATACCTTCCATAGCTCATGGCATTTTCTATGGTGTTTCCCATGTTTAGGAATTGTTATTAATTACTTTGGCAGTGCTGACAGTCAAATGCAGAGCTTCACGAATGCTAGGCAGGTGCTTTGTCAATGCAGTACAATCCCAGCTTCTGTTTCTTGTGTTAATGTGAGGAAACCATGATCTTTCTTCCTTCATAGCTACCAGACATTTGTGAAGAAGTTTAAATCAGGTGTTATTTTGATAGGGAAGAGTTGTATAAATGTTCTCTAAGAATCACAATCAATATAAGATCTGTATGTCTATCTATATGTGTACATACACATCATAAGAAAAAAATCACAGGTATCAATTCCCTCCATTGTAGAAGCCAAGAAATCCCATGGGCCACTGTCTACATCCTGGAAACCCAGGGGACCCTGCTGTGATTAATCAAGGTTTGAGAAGGAGGAGCCAGTAGTGTAGGTCACTGTCTGACTGTTACGGCCCAAGAACGAGTGCTGTGATGAGGATTGAGGTGCACTGGAGTTTGATGTTCAAAGAGCTGGGAGCTGTTGCGTTTGCCATGCACACATGAGAAGGTGGCTTTACCAGTTCAGACAGAAAGGGAATTGGCTCTCCCTCTGTGCATGGTGCCTGAACATGTGGTTGGGGATAGGAGGTTCATCTGTACTCAGTCTCTGATTCAAATGTGTATTTCTCCCAAGAGTACCCCCATGGGCACACCCAGAACTACTACGGTTCTATGAGTGATTGGGGACCCCTGTTGTCCAGTCAAGGTGACATGTAAAATTTAGTCATTACGAAAGTGTTCATTGTTTGTTTAATTTAGAATGTAGGCTTAGTTCATTTCCCCCAACTGAGATGCTGAGTTTAGGGTTTGCATGCTATTAGAAATAGGCAAGCAGGGCCCTTGAGATGGCTCATTTCACATAGTAAATGATGGCCTGAATTCAGTCCCAGGACCCACGTGGTGGAAGGCAAGAACCAACTCCTCCACACAGGCACCGTGGATCTCTGTTTCTCTGCTTGGTCTCGGTCGGTCTCTCTCTCTCTCTCTCCCCCTCTCTCCCTCTCTCTCTCCCTCTCTCTCCCTCCCTCCCTCCCTCTCTCTCTCCCTCTCTCTCCCTCCCTCCCTCCCTCTCCCTCCCTCTCTCTCCCCCTCTCTCTCCCTCTCTCTTCTCTCCTCTCTTCTCTCTTCTCTTCTGTCCTCTGCTCTCCTCTCTCTCCTTCCCGTTTCTCAAGCATGATAAGCAAATGTCATACAAATTGACAAACATTGTCAATTCAAGCCTTTGATTTAATAGGCTTTCTCTTTCAAATAAAGCCTCAATTTAATAAAGCCTCAATTTTTACTCATCAATAACTTTAATTGTATCCCAGTGTGAAGCAGTAGAAAGCCACAACCCCCAAAAAACAGAAAGACAGCTCATTCCCCAAAGAAGAGACACTCACACTCAGATCAGTCTGTGGAGAATCCAGTTAACATTTAACTACCCCTCAGCCTCAGCTGCAGATTTCATTGTCTGCTCTGTGGAAATTGATGAGATGTTGATGTACTTTTCCTTTGCTGCTGTCAATGATAAGTTTTGTCAGTAGAGGGCGCTGGCAGGACACTGCAGCAGCAGGAGACTGGCCTTGATCTGTGGTTTTCATTTGCTGAGTTTTGCTTCTGTCCTGGGCTTCTTAAGGGCCCATGTGGGAGTCTCCGGTGGCACTTACCCACTTTGAGTTTTAGCTACACGCCCACAAAGAGATTACTAGCGAGCCTTATAGATGTGCTGGCTTGGCTTCTTGGGCTCTGTGTACCTGTGCACTGGTGGGGTGTTCACTGTCTGCTGCTCCAGTATGATCTTAGGCAGCTGTAGGGTATTTCTGGTTTCTTAGAGGAGAATCTTATATTTACAGATGTTAAAGATACTTAAAAAAAATAGTTAAAAGATTCCTTTGTAGAGATAATGAAACATGCACCCAAGTGAGAAGGAAAAACCCAACCAGCAGAATACAATTTGCAGTGGCAGTACCACACGATTAAGGAGAATAAGCCGGATCTCTCATAGTTTGCCCAGAGGTAAAAATAGTATGTTCTAATTCCAAAAGTGGTACCAAAAGTGAGGAAGTCATTGCGAAGACTTTAAATAGAATGTTTCCGTGAACCATGTGAAGGTGCTAAGAGTGGGTTGTCCACAAGAGAGGCATGGACATTTTATCTGTGTAGCAAGCAATGAATTTGAGGTTTAACTTATTGCCATATCACAAACATATATATATATATATATATATATATACACACATACATACAATTATATATATAGTTTGCAGTTTAATTGTTTATTTGTTTACTTAGAAAGTATATTTTGGATCCATATTGTCTCAGGAAAAGGGGAGATTCTTATATTTATGGCTGTTTCATGTTTGGCATACCCAACTATCTGTCTGTCTTATATATCATCAAAGATCATAAGAATGCTGGAGGCAGACAGAGGTGTTTTCTCAATTCAGTGAGCTAGAATAGTGATTTGAACATAAGACCTCACTAAACGTTGATTCTTAGGAATTTGCTTTAAAAAGACTTAGCCCATTTTGTGCTGCCAAACAGAATATAGTAGTTTCCAAGGACTTTGCTTTCTGTAGTTTCCATTATCTGCCATCAACTGTGGTCTGAGAATATTAAATGGAAAATTCCAGAAATAAACAACTCATAAGCTTTAAATTGTGCACCTTCTTGAGTAGGGTGATGAAATTTTGCAGCATCCCACCTGGAGTGTGAATTAGCCCCTTGTCCAGTGTATCCACACTGCAGAGTCCACCTGCCCCTTAATCATTTATGTGGCCTTACTTATAGGTCATAGTATCATGGTGCTTGTGTCCATCATATAACTTCCATTTATGTAATAATCACCCCAAGGCACAAAAGTATACATAGGAAACAGTGCAACATTACACATGTTTGTATATACTATCTGTGATTTCACACATGTTCTGGGGACCTTGGGTAAGGGTGACCAGTGTTGGACTGACTAATTGATAAGGAAAAGAAATTGATCACCTCATGGTTCTAAAGATCTAGTTGAGCACTGATGGGGCAGTGTGGGACAGCATGGGGCATGCTTTACAGTGTCCTTAGATGGTGGGAGGAAGGAGGAGGAGGGGGAGAGGAGACACAGGAGAGGCTGACCTTGCTTTTTTAAATGAATTCGTATCTACCATGTAAGGAACCATCTTAGAGGATACTAGTGTTAATTCCTTCAGACAGTATCGTCATGGCCCAGTCACATCTAATTTTTACCTCCCAACATACTAATTTGGGGAATTCCCAACACGTGCTTTTGGGACTCAAATCATAAACACCTAACTCGGGTATTACTTCTTTCCCGATTTCTTCTTCCTCCTTGGCAGGAGTTGACCCTCCTTTCCCTCACGCTTCCTTGTTGGCTGCACTGTGAGCCCCAGGGGACAGCAACCCAGTCAGTTTTGTACTTGAAAGCACATGACCCGTCTCTGTTGTAATTGTTTATTAGAATAACTTGTTGAGTTTGCATGATTACAAAATGTAGGGTAATTTTATTATGTCAGTTTTTGCTCAGAAACTAAGAATAAGTTAAAAAAAAATTAAAAGATGTGCCCTGTAAATCTCTAGTCCTGGAAACATTTGGTTGGACTTCAAGAATATCTTCACTGATGGGACTCAAATATAGGTTTATTTTCAGTCTCGTGTCAGGACAGAGACTCGCTCCATTTTGCTTGTGGACCGGTAGCTTCTAAAGCCTCTGTTGCCTTCTTTGAGACTGCACGCTTCTGGCCTCTTGGCTCAGCCTCCACGCCTTTAATTTATGGTTGACACTAACCTGTCTCTTCTAACATTGGTTATGGCTGCCAGATCAGGTAGCTGAAGGGACTGTGGTTGTCACTGGAATGACAGATTGTGGTAATGACATATCAATAAGGATTGTGTAATGCTAGAGAAGGCAGAAAACTCAGGTTTCTGAGCCTTTGCTAGCAGGAAAATTATTTTTTAAAACTCAAAGTATGAAATGGCTTGTTTCACAAAATATAAGCAATACTTGTGTAGAATTAACACTTTCCATGTGTAAAGGGGCGTGATGTCGTATCCACTTGTAATGCCTGCTGAAGCTATTTTGACTCTGGACCATTGGAATGCAGTGGTGTTTTGCTCTAGAGGAAGATGCATCAAGGAAAGAATGTTATTTTATACCAAGTGCATTGGGCTCAGAGCCCCATGATTCCATTGAAATTTTAAGACAACCATTTGACCTTAGTATTTTTGTATTGCCATTTTTATTTTGAGATCACTACGGAGTCACATGTTGTTTTAAGAACTGATACAGACTTGCACATCACTCTCTTCTACCGACCATAGCCAAGTGTGGCAGCCAGGAAATTGTCACTGAAACAACCTGCTGTGATTCGAATGTATTCCTCAAATTTCAGGTGCTGTGAGCTTAGTTCCAGGGTTAACAGTATGGGGGGAGTGAGGCCCTTAAGAGGAGGTTAGTCCAGTAGGGTTCATCCCTCGTGAATGAGGTAGTGTTCTTTGTGCAGGAGTGAGCTGGTTATGCACAAGCATTCTGTCACCTCTTGCTCTCTTGCTTCTCTGGATTCTGCCATGGGATGACATAGTGCAGATGGTCTCCCGAAGTGCCTCACCTTCATGTTGGGGCCCAAGTAAACTTGCATTTCTTATTAATTATCCAGTCTGGGGCAGTCAGCTATGGCAATGTGAAACAGTCTCCACACTTTAGTAAACTTGCATTGCTTATTAATTATCCAGTCTGTGGCAGTCAGCTGTGACGATGTGAAACACTCTTCACACTTTAGTCACAGCTTTCTGTTCACTTTTATGTGTGTGTTGGCTTAGTTTTACACGTACAACTTACCATTTGTTCTTTCCTTAGTTAAATTTATCCATTTATTTTATATCCTGACCGTAGTTTCCCCTCCCTCCTCTCCTCCGATTCCCTCCCCCC
>CABHPQ010000506.1:55380-69911 GCA_902168405.1 Peromyscus aztecus | reverse complement strand
AATGGTCTTAGTGTCTGCAGGGTCTTACAGCCGTTACCACGACCGACCTCAGAGTTTCTCACCTCCCCACCCCCAAAGCAAAGTGCTCTAATTAGTCTCCGTTCTCTAAGCCATTCCCTCTCAGCAGAAGGCATCCACCGACCCCCTTTCTGTCGCCGACATTCATTTGCCCATTCTGGATATTTCATATAAAGGAAACCATGCCATATGTGGTCCTTTGTGGTTGGCTTCTTTGATTTAGCATGATGTTTTTAAGACTCATCCATGCTATAGCACGTACTGACGTGTGACTCCTTTGTTTTTGAGACAAGGTCTTGCTATACAGTTCAGGTTGGACTTGACCTCTCCATCCTCCTGCCTCAACCTCCCCGTGCTGAGATGACAGCATGAGCAGCATGGTCCGTGCTTCATTCCCTTACAATGTCTGAGTAGCATTCCATCCTACGGCTCCATAGCATTTCACCGGCTCACCGGCTGATGGCTGATGAGCTGTTTCCACTCGGGGCTATATGAACGCTGGTCTGACAGTTCAGGTATTTGTGTACAAAGGTTTTCATTCCTCTGGGGTGCATACATATGCAGGAGTGGAGTTGCTGGGTCAAATGTTAACTGTTTGAACTTTGTGAGCAACTACCCGATGTTTTCCAAAGTAGCAGCATGACTGTATACACTTCCGTAAGATGCAAGGGTCCAGTTTCTCTGCAGCCGTGCCCAAACTTGGTACTTTTGGCTTAAGCTACTATACTCAGTATGAAGTGGTATGATTTTCATTTGCATTTCCTAGTGGTCACTGATGTTGACCATCTATTTATGAGTTTAGTGTTGACCCCCCTCCTCCTCCTCCCTCTTCCTCCCTTTTTCTTCTTGTGAGTTGTACGTGTTCCTTTTAAAAATTCCTGAGTCAGAGTCTTGTGTGTCCCAGACTGGCCTCAAAATCCCCGTGTAGCAGAGCTGGCCTTGAATTCCTGATCTTCCTGCCTTCACCTCCCAAGTTTGGGGATTATAGATTTGGGTCACCACACCCAGCCTGTGTCCTTTATACCTTCCATGTATGTGCCATTTATCAGACACACCTGACAAATATTTCCTTCATCCTACAAGCCATTTTTCATTTTCTTGACATTTGAAAGCTTCAACATTGTAATGTCTGTAGACTGTACAAGGCTATAAACTTTTACATTGAGAGTCATGATTTCTCTATTTGCTCTCTTGTCTCAATCTGTCTTGGGAATGTATCAATTTCATTCATGTTTTTAAAGGACTAATATTTGTATTGATTTTCTTAAAGTTACTCATGTCTCTGGTTGATTTCAGTTCATCACTTATTATTGCTTTTAGATCTCAGGTTTTAATTTGCTTTTATTTTTCCAGCTCTGGAGATTCGTATCACCTGTTTTATGGTGTCTATCTTTTCTCCCCAGTGCTGGGGTCCACCCCAGGGTCTCACCCACAGTAGGCCAGTGCTTCACCAACAAGCTACACTGCCAGCCCTTAATGTGTAAGATAACGCCTTGAACACTGTCTGTTTTCCCCAAAGCCCTGCTTTCGTTGACTCACATAAGCTTAGAATAAAGGGAGCACCTGAGTTCAGATCCCCAGCACCCACATAAACGCTGGGCAGGCATGGCAGCCTGCCTATAATCCCAGCCTAGTGCAAGCTGGTTAGCCAAACGAGCTGTATCAGCAAGTTCTGGGTGTGATGGAGAGAGCCTTTTTCAATGAGTAAGATGGAGAACAACAGCCTTGGATCAACACCCATATCTGACCACATCACATCCATACATAGCCCCTTACAGGTGAACAAGTACACACACACACACACACACACACACACACACACACACACACACGCACACACGCACACGCACACATGTGCGTGCACGCACACAGTAGTTAGTTGTGCCCTTTAGATACTTCAGTTTGGCTCTGTAGCCTCTTACATCATGCAGCTTCAATACCCTGGCCAGTGTCTCGAGAGGAAAGTTGGGCAAATGTCTCCCGGTCGCTTGGTCCTACCAGGAGCATCACATCCTCTCGGCCCCTATGCGCCCTGCTTTCTCCCCAGGTGTGGACTCCGGAGGCTCTTGACTGACAGCTCGACTTTTCTCTCCTCTCATCTTTGAACTTCTGTCTTTCCAGGATTTTAAACTTAGGATTTTCAGCCTCCGTTGGTTCAGAATCTGGCCAGCACTTGAGGAAGAGACCTGCCCTGTACTCCCTACAACAGGTTTTCCTAACAGAATTACAATACTGCAGATTTTACCTTCCCATTCCAGTCAGCCCCCAGTCTCCTTCATACATCTCCTCATTCAGCAGAAGGTCAATGTATATTAAAAAAAAAAACTTCAAGACTATAAACAGGCTGGCCTCAAGCTCAGTCTCCCAAGTGCTGGGATTGTAGGCGTGAGCCATCATGCCTGGTTTTCAGACTTTACATCCAAGTCTGCCATTCATTTTCTTGAACCACGATCTTTTTTTTTTTTTAATTTTTTTTTTCTGGTTTTTCGAGACAGGGTTTCTCTGTGTAGCTTTGGAGCCTGTCCTGGAACTCACTCTGTAGCCCAGGCTGGCCTCAACTCACAGAGATCTGCCTGGTTCTGCCTCCCAAGTGCTGGGATTAGAGGCGTGTGCCACTGCCGCCCGGCTTTTGAACCACGATCTTTAAGAATCTTTTTTGACCCCTCTTTGTCATGTTTGGGTTCTAGACCAAAAGCACCACGAAGACCAAACTGGAAAAGGCTAAGGAAGCAAACAGCTCGGGCCTGTGCACTCACCTTCTGCTTCTGGAACCTCAGACCTTCCACCCCAAGGGAAAATGCTTGCTGTTGCTGGTTCTGCATGTAGAGCGCTCTGAGATGTTTCTACTCTAGTTCATTACAAAGACACTCTTGGTGGTGACCCAGCAAATCAATGTCGGGATTCACCAATGGAATGTGCTGGAATTTGAAACATACTGGCGAACAGCTCTCCTCTCTGAAAGAGGGCTCATCAAGGGGTGTAGAAGTCTGCCTGTATTTTTATTTCTTTCTGACGTGCTGTGGTCAGAAAGAGAACTTTCTCTGTCAAAACATTACTCTTTAGTTCTCTGTTGCCCTCACTGCTGTAATTATCCTGTCAGAATGTCTCCCTATCAGATAAAAGATGACAGCTTTCCTTCAAAAAAGCTTGTTTTCCAATCCTTTGTTGTCCCCATGATATTCTGTTTCCCCTCAAGTAAAGACAGATCTCCCCAGCGTTTGTTCGTAGAAAGCGTCTATAACTACCAGGCAGCAGATGCTTGTGTGAAAGCCGACACATTGCCCTGTTGTAGTGAGCAGTGTGGACCCCATAGTACAAAAGAAATCACGGCAAACGAAAGCAGGCCATGGTCATTCATCTTCATAAAAACCAATGAGACAGCTAAGAATATGTGACATTTGAGTGCTCATCCCTAAACAGGACATTTATAGCAAGCATCCCCTCCAAGGCTCAAGGACACTGCACATGAGGAATGTCAGAATCTAAAGACAGGGAAAGAGGCTATGAAATGCCATCTGTTGGCAATGCAACAGCCATTATAATCACAGCCTCTCAGCAACAGTGGATGACTGGGTGTACACACACACACACACACACACACACACACACATACACATACACATCTCTTCGCAGCTGGGCATATATGGAGGAGGAGCCTAGGGAGCCCTACTCCACACTGATAGAGTCAGTTGCATACCCCCTGGTGACCCCACCAGACTCCAGTGAATAATCCCAAAACAATGGTCACACAATGACCCTGATTAAACTGAATGGTCACAAAACAACCCCAGAAGTCACAGATCTGGGAAAGACACAGGTAGGGAAGAGGGGCTGATTAGGGGTGGGAAGATACAGACGTGGGCGTAAGGAGAATGACCAGAATGTTTTATGTACATGTAAGAAATTGCCAAGGAACTGATTTAATTTTTGAAAACAAGGTTTGTAATAATAAAAATGTAAAGTATTTAGAAATAAAAATTTTTAAATGTAAAAAACAGACCTTAAGCTTTGTGGATATGTAACCCCTGTATTGCCAACACTGGCAGTGATAGCAGGGGGTCTGTGGCGACCTTCCACGGCGATGGCAAGCACGTGAGATCGTCTTCTCTGCCATGAATAACTGCAAACTTGATGTCCGCAAACTCTTTGTATTTTTATGAGGAAGTCCTTTGAAAACTTGCAGTTACTTACAAATTATCCTTCAAAGTAAACTTCTCTGGTTTTATTTTTCAAGACAGGGTTTCACTGTGCAGCCCTGGCTGTCCTGGAACTCTCTGTAGACCAGGCTGTCCTCGAACTCAGAGATCTGCCTGCCTCTCATGTAGCCCAGGCTTATTTTGAACTTGCTATATATCTGAGGATGACTTTGAGCTCCTGATAACTCCTGCCTTTCCCTCCCAAGTAAGATGCCGTTGAAAAGTGCTTCCCACTGTCAGAAATGATTTAGGAACTAATCCGAAGTAACTCCAGTCCTAAATCAGCTAAATGTGGTAATGTGTGTGTGCACTGCTACTGTAGAGAGTCACGGGCCGTGTGTGTGTGTGTGTGTGTGTGTGTGTGTGTGTGTGTGTGCACTGCTGCTGTACACTATCATGGCCTGGGTAAGTCACCAAGAACAGACTTGATTTGTTCACAGCTCTTCAGGCAGAGGAGCCCAGATCCAGATGTCAGCTTCTGACAAGGTCCTTTTGCTGTTTTCCCCTGCAAAAGGGAGAGGGGAAGACAGGAGAAAGAAGGGGAAGGGAAGGGGAGAGGGGAGGGGAGGGGGAAGGAAGGGGGAAGGAAGGGGGAAGGGAAGGAAGGGGGAAGGAAGGGGGAAGGGAAGAAAGGGGGAAGGAAGGGGGAAGGGAAGGAAGGGGGAAGGGAGAGGGAGGGGAAGGAAGGGGGAGGGGAAGGGAAGGGGGAGGGAAGGGGAGAGGGGAGGGAAGGGGAGAGGGGAAGGAAGGGGGAAAGGAAGAGAGAGGGAAGGGAAGGGAAGAGGGAGAGGAAAAAGGAGATGGAGGGGACCTTCCGCATTCTGCTGTCCTGGGGTGATGACATTAATCCAGGCACGAGGGCAGAGTCCTCATGGCTTACTCTGGACATCGTTGCCTGAGGGACTACATCCCCAGCAAATGATCTTTGGGGAGCACATTCAAATCATGTGGCCACTGTGTTTCCAGGAGACACTGGTGCCTTGACTAAGAGCCTTTACTCATCATGGCCCTGTGGCTGTTTCAGCAGTCAGTAAGAACCTCTCCCTTTCCTGTCTGGACCATGCCACGGACCCCCTTAATGTGTGACCAGCCCATCCTCAAGCAGCCCAGTCTAGGCAGCTGGCAGCGGAGGGTGCAACGGTTCTTAATGTAACAACAACCTTATGGCTTTACTTCACACAACAACCAAAGCTGTGCTTAAACTTCAGCATCAGATGCTCCAGCTTTATGAACCAGACCTACACCAATTCCTTTGTATGTTAAGCATCAATTTTTTAATCATACTTACATAATTAAATTAAGCATTAAAGTAATGCTCCTGTGCTGACTTATGTCTTATGTGTACTGGACATAGGCTAGAGGAATTGGAGAAGAGAGAATATCTATTGAGAAATCCCCGTAGCCAGATTGTCTGTGGTGCATTTGCTGGATTAGCGTTTGATGGATGTGGGCCTAGCTCACCACTGGGCAGGTGCTCCTGGGGGTGTATAAGAAAGCAGACTGAGTAAGCCATGAGGAGCAAGGCAGTAGCAGCACCCCTCTATGGCATCAGGACCCCTCCAGCATCCCTCCATGGCATCAGCTCCTGCCTCCAGGATCCTGCCCTCACTTCCCTGGATGATGGACTACAAGCCACAGTGTGAAATAAACCCTTTCCTGCCTAAGTTGCTTTTGGTCTTAGTGTTTTATCACAGCAGTGGAAACCTGAGACAGAACTGAATCAAGAAAATAGCTCAAGAAAGATGGTTAATCTGTGCAGTAGGAAATCTGGAGATGCTATCCTACTCCAGGGTTAGGAATTGATACAGCGATGAGGATCCGCAGAGCAGGGATTCATTGTGACTCGTCACATTTTAAATGGAGGTTCGGCTCTTCCAGCTCCTGGAAGGTGACTTTTAAGTTCTTGGAATTTTCTGCCCGATAGTATTTCTGTTTACCTGGAGCCTTCGGCTACGGCAGATAGCCTAAGCTAACAGTATGACCTATGGCGGGGACATGGCTAGGATCAGCTTGACTGCTAGGGGAGCTGGATGCTGAAGGTCAGCCGTACAGGCTGCCAGCCATGCCCATGTGACCAATGTACCAAGCTTAGAGGAGCTTCCTGTTGGCAAAACTCAGAGAACAGTATCACACACACTGCTGGACGAATGGAAGGCTGTTTGTGTGACTTCATTGAGGAAAAAACCCAAAACAAAAACCAACCTAATGCTTGAACCTGCTGTTCAGTCTCTGGCTTATGTGGTTTGAGAGAGGAGGTTGAGACAGGTTTTCTTAGGTAGCCTTGGCTGGCCTCAAACTCTTCCTGCCTCAGCCTCCAGAACGCTGGGTTTACACACACGTTAGGTCCTTCATGCGCCTTATCAGTTGCTGATTTTACCCTGCATCCTTTTCCTCTAATGGAGCATAACCAGGAGCATGGGAGCTTCCTGGGTTCCAGGAGTCCTGCTGGTTTAACCACTGAACCCCCGAAGGCCATCTTGGGGGATCACTGGAAATGAAATACTAATATAAAATAGCTACAGGAAATCACCATGGCTAGTTCATTCTCCAAGTGAACAAGACCTTCAGCCTCCCCTGTAAATCTCTTGACACACTGCTTCCCCAGTCTGGGCAATGCTGATGTCGGAAGACACATGATGACTTCCTCAGATATGGTAATCATTTGAATTGTTTTCTACTGTGGAGAAAATAATGAATTTGGTGGCTTTGGCAATTCTGTAGGGTTTTTCTTCTACTTTTCTTATTTTTAATTTGATAAATCTTCCTTGGACTCTCTTATAAATCTCTGCACATAAACTTTCCTAAATGATTTAACTTCTAAATAGTTTATGTTTTTAACTTCAGCATATGGTAGTCTGAAGCAATAGTGTTTTAGTAGGTCTGGGTGTCCAGCCTTTGAACACTGGAAAGCTATGTCTACAAAGTTTGTGACTGAGGACTGTGTGATCAAGTTACAATAGTCTACCCACACATAGGTCACAGCCCTCTTGGCACTTGGGAGTTTGTTATGATTTAGAACTGCAATGGTCCCTAAAAGTCTTGTGTCGATGGCTTGGTCCCCATGTGGTTTGATTACAAGACATCCTCCGTGGGTTCACGTGTCCCCGGCTGGCAGCGCAGTAGGGGAATGTCGTGGAACCTTTAGACGGTTCGTCTTACTGAGGAAGTACACCGCTAGGTGGGCTAGGAGGTCGGCACTGAGCGAGGTCCACCTAGCTCTTTTTCTCTGTGTCCTGGCTGTGGATTCAGAGGGTCAGCCAGCTTTCTGTTCCTGGTGCCGGACCTTCCTCACCATCATGGACTCCATTCCTCTGGAACTGTTTCTTCCTCAGGGGACTTTATCATAGAAGAAACCACAACAGTCCCCGGAAGTGGGGTGCTGGAGACACAGGTGCTTTGGGAAGAGAAAGGATCATAAGGGCTGACTCATCAGCAGAGAAACCCATCTGTGGGTTTTGGAACTTTGTTTAAAAAGTGAGCTCTCTTTACTTCCCAGAGGTCACAGCTAAGAGACTTGCCCTATCACCCCCAACCCCATCCCATAATATTTTGCCTCACCCTGGAGCCACTGTGATTGGGGCACGCGAACACAGGCGGAAAGCTTTGCAACTGTGAGCAGACATCTGAACGGACTTTCTCCGGTATTCTATTATAATGCTGGAAAACTATCACCAAGCTTATTCTGTAAAGGACAGAGGAACAAAGCCCCATCTGAAAAAACCAAAAACCAAACCAAAACAAAACAAAAAACCCCGCTGATGTTTCGACCATTTAAATCACATGACAAAAACGGATCAAAGCCCGTTCCGACCGCTATCAACGCTCTCAAGTTCATCAGACGGAATCGCTGCATAGAAGAGCGCATCCAGCTGGAAAGAGCGGTGCTTGGAGACCCAGGCAGCCGCAGAACTTCCCATCTGTGCTGGATTTCTCCGCTTTTCATTAGGAGCTTGGCTAATTTCTGGGAACACTGAAGGCAATAATGCTTTTCACATGCTCAGGCATTTCAGTACGTAAAACATTAATATTCTTCTGCATTTGGCTCATCTCTGAAAATATTTTAAGGCAGTAAAGATACTTTTGCTAGAAACTAATCATAAAACCATAAACGATCTCTAGGATTCTCAGGAGAGAAAATTTAACTTTAAGTGGGTTTCCTGTGTACCCAGATGGCTTCTGTTTTAAGTAACACAGTGATGAAAAGTGAAATACTTTCAAGCCAGCCAGGACTATTTTGGACAACTGCCCTGTAAACATCAGTCCTGTATTTCAGGCAAGGAATGATTCACATTCTGTACTAGCTCAGTAATAGGTTTTTCCAAGAAGAGCCCTCCACTTCACCGTACATTTAACTTTAAGGAAACCAGTAAGAAGCAAACAAACAGAACACTTGCAAGGTTCTCTAGAGCCTGGGCTCACGTAATCCGAAGACGCTCAAGAGTGCCTTATTTTGCCATCAATGGAGGGCCAGCCTACTTTCCAACCCTTTTCTCATAAAGACTAGGAGCTCTTCAAACATTTTAAACATTTTGTTTGTGTGCGTGTATGTGCGTGAGGTGTGCATGGAGGTGCGTATGTGCACCACAGTGTGTGTGTGTGTGTGTGTGCTGGGAGTGGCTCTGTCATGCTCCCATGCACACTCACGCCAGGTCATTAGGCTCAGTGGCGAGCACCTTTACCTGCTGAGCCGTGTGGCCAGCTCAGATCCTATCTTTAACTGTTGAAGCAACTTTAGCATGACTAACTGCTTCTAAGTGGGTAGAACTATATATAATGAGGGTCGTTCTTTTGCTGACTTCTTTACAGCAGTTCTTCAGAACAATGTTGATGTGACCACAAAGAAATCTGGAGACTACAACAGCCACAGACTTAACAATGTAGAATTAAAAGCCACAGAAACACAAACTCCCTCTCAGGAGTTACTTAACAAAGCTATTTTTGAAATAAGCTACGTATCTTTTCTACTAACCCATTATAAAACTGGGAACAGGCAGACTGCTCAGCATAAAATCATGCTTGCCAGGATTGCTACAATGTTGCTGTCGCAGGCTGTACTTTTTATGACGCTGCTGACTGTTGTTACCAAGACAAATGGGGTTTGCAGAGACAAATCTTTGCCCATTTCAGACATGCGCACCACAAGTCTCCTCTCTCTGAGGATTATAAAACAGACCACAGCACCCACAGAACGCATTTCTTCCCTAACCCCAGCCCCTCTCCGAGTCAACAGTGGGGTGGAGAAATGAGGTCACTTGGCAAACGATTTTGTTAATTTATTTATCTGCCTACATTAGAAAAGCAGTCTTTCTCTGATGCAGGTCAGCCAGTGTTTGGAAATCACATCATGTAAACCAGGAAACCCAAGAGTTTGGTTAAAACGGGCTTCCATCTGTAAAACACACCAAATAAATTCATATTAGCCCATGTGGGCTAACCAGTAGACTTCCACTGCCATACAAGGAGTCTGGAAGCATCTCTACTCTGAACTGGCCAGCCCACACTTATATGGCTCAGAAATACAGCCTGTGTTTAGTATGCCCAAGGCCCAAGATTTGGTCTGCAGCATCGTGAGAAAATTAAAAACAAAACTATACTCCACTGTTTACAAAGTTCTGAGAACATCATCCACCTTCACCACGTCTGCAGCAGCGTGGCACCACTGATGTCTGTACCATTTAAACAGGGGCTAGTTGGGACTCACCACAGTGCCAACCCACCGGCAGGATATGATCTGTAGCTGTACAAACAGATCTGACCCAACCAGCGAAGTGAAAAGGTGAGGAACTGACCGTGGCTTCAATTCATGAGAAAAGCTGTCAACCATTTGCATAACTGTGTGCAAGTCAGTAGTGGCCTTTGGAACACACCTTTCCTATGTATATATTATTTTTCAGTTTTATCTAAGTCATGAATGCTTACCTCTCTCCCCAACACACTCTCTTTAATGTCTCATATGTTGATATCTGGTCCTGCTTTTGAATACGGTACTGCTAAAGGCCTGGCTGGGGACATGTGTCTGAAACCCTAAACAAGCTGGTACCCAATACCATCAATGAACAAGGCCAGGAAGAGGTAGAGGGATGCTGCTACCAGGAAAGAGCAGGGGAAATGATACAGAGCAAGATGGAGAGGCAGAAATCACAAACAGGCCAAGCCCAAAGCATCTGTCACTAGGAGAAATAATCACTGAGCAGGCATGGACTCGTTTGAGTATCTGGAGTGGCCATTGCCTCTGTCATCTACTGTCCCTTTCTCTTTATTTACATTGTCCCATATCTCACCTGTCAGAATTGCTGTTCTTGAATCTCCCATTGCCTTTAATACTTTGACATAAATAGGTGTTTACTAGAGAATAATATTTATTAAATGAACAAGTCAAATATAGCAATATCCAATTAAAGAACCCTTGGCTCTCAATTCTCGTCTTCAAAGTGACATCACAGCACTAAAGGAGGCGTCTTTCTAAGGGCCCATTGGCTGTGGAAGCCATTCCAGTCCTGCCCCAAGCAAACAGTGCTGGGCTCTTCTTTCCCAGGGGCTATAAAACAGGCCTCAAGTTCTTGAAAGCACCTGAGCAGAACAGCTGACCAGGTACCCGAAACCACAGTGCCCAACCCAGTACTCAGATAAGACCACTAATAAGGTCAGGTTGGCACATGTCCATGAACCGTAACCCGTTTAGTTTCAAGATCTTAACTGGCTCTGTGATGCTTGAATCACGAAACACTACATGAAATAGGAGCTCCGATGAGCTGCAGAGTGAAGTTGGTTTTATACTCAGAAAAGGGCTGCACAAAGAACGAAGAACAAAAAGGGGGTTTGCTATCTCAAAGCCAAGTCCCTTGAGGTGGGTGGGAGTGCACTGCCATAGTACAGTGCTTGGCTGGTGTGTGCGAGGCCTGGAGTTCAGTTCCCAGAACCACAGAAACAAAACAAGAACCGGGGCTGGAGAGACGCTCGGTGGCTGAGAGCACTGGCTGCTTTTCCAGGGGACCCCGATTCAATTCTCAGCACCCACTCGTCAGCTCACGACTGTCTAACTCCGGTTCCAGAGGCTCCAATGTCCTCTCTGGGCCCTGAAGACACTGTAGTTACATAATGCACAGACATACACGCAGGCAAAACACCCATACACATAAAATTAAACAAACAAAAACTCAGAAAACCAAGACAAAAACCCGACCTTCTATGTGAGATGGAGACAAAATACCTTGGGTTATTTCAAGTAATTTGCTTTTATAAAGATTAAAGCAGAGGAAATCTCATTAATAGACCTATTAAAACTGGTCTATTGGGGGAATTATTCTCATTGTTACCTTTTATTTCTGAAAGGCTAAATAACTTAGTCTTGATTTGTTGCCTTTGGGGCCGGAATAACTTTTAGGCTGATCTGCTGGGACCCTGTGCAGGAGCTCAGCCCAGAGCAGTAGCCTCCTACAATTTGTAGGCAATGAATTATCTAACAAACATTTAGTGAGATACCATTTGGGGCCAAGCACTGTGCTGGATGCTACAGGATGAGCAGAAGGAACCTTGCCCTCAGGGCTCTCTGCCTATGGGAAAGACAAAAATAATCTACTCAGTGAGTTCAAGGACAGCCTGAAGAATGAAGAAAAATTAGACAAGCAAAATCCAAAGAACTCTAGGCAGAGTGTGGTCAAGAATTCCGCTTCAGAGGCTGGGCGGTGGTGGCGCACGCCTTTAATCCCAGTACTCTGGGAGGCAGAGGCAGGAGGATCTCTGTGAGTTCAAGGCCCGCCTGGGCTACAGAGTGAGCTCCAGGGAAACGTGCAAAGCTGAACAGAGAAACCCTGTCTCGAAAAACCAAAAAAAAAAGAATTCCACTTCAATCGACTATGGTGGTGCACGCCTATAATCCCAACACTACAGAAGTTTGGGACCAGCCTAGAGAAACAAGAAAATCTGGCCTAAAGTTTCTTTCCCCAGAGTTAGATTTCATTTTCCTTCATAGGCTTATTGGGTGTGACCTCCTTATTAACACAGACCCACTGAATTCCTGTCTGGTGCAAGAAACACTGAATGTCATAGGCAATTAAAATGATCAGTTAGCATTCTAGCACTGCATTGATTATTATCTATTCACAGAGAAGTTTGTAAACACATAGGAATTATTTACTCCACACCAATAACACCAGCCCATGCATCCTTGGCTGTGACATCCATTCTATTGTACAGAACTAACCAGCTCTGCCCTGATAGACTGCTCACAACATCTAAAATCAAACATATAGAGGGCTGGAGAGACGGCTCAGGGGGTAAAGAGCTTGTGTTGCTCTTCTGGAGGACCTGAGTGAGGTCCCCAACGCCCACATCAACCTGTCCCTCCAGCCCCAGATCTGACACTCAGGCCTCCACAGGCACTTGAATTCAGGAGCACTTCCCCACAAACAACACCACATACACATAACTAAAATCATAATCTTTCTGAAAAATCAAATTTGTATTTAATTTTTTGACAAGTCATTATAGCTTAAAAATACTTTATGAACTGGCCACGGTGGCACATATTTTTAATCACAGGACTCAGGAAGCTGAGGCAGAGGATCATGAGTTCAAGACCTTGACTCAAACAAAATAAAACAAAAAACCTATGTTATAGTTAAAAACTATACTTTTAAAGTAAAAGAGCTACAACAAAATCTTTAAAATTATTTTCAGAGCTGGAGCTGTGGCTTAGTGTGTGCCCAGACTTGGAAATCATGCCTGAGGCCCTGTGTGCCATCTCCATCCTGGAACCCCCAAATGATTTTTCAAGCACACCCCCCCCCACAGCCTACTTTAACCTCACACCACCCAGAGCCGACTCCCTCCAGTGTAACGCTGCAGAAACTCACGCTGCCAGTGACCCACTCCCGAGCAGCTCATCCTGGATCCCAACACCTCCCAGTATTAGGAAACTCACGATACCTGCTGCTCCAACACTGGACCTTTCTGGCTTCACAGTTCCACGAAAGCTGAGACCTGCCTTGGCTAGAAAGTTCCAGTTCTATTTTTTTTTTCCAATTTCTAATTAAATAGAACCCAAACAATTCTTTTTCAGTGCAGTGAAAAAAATTATTGAAATCATTCCATGTTTCAGCAAGGAAGTTGCCGCAGCAACTCTAACACTGCCCAAAGAATGCCCCATCCAGGAAAGAAAGCTTCGGCTCCACCCATCCAGTCAGGAGCCTTGGCAAGCAGGTAGACTGTGAAAATGTTTGCCTTCAGTAGTTACGGTGGACTGACAAAACCATTCTTTACCGTTTCTTAGTAATTAAAAGTTACCTCAACAACCAAAACAAACTCCAGAGTGACTTGCGGTGTGATCATGTTATTTCTGCACCATGGTGCCCTACCGCATGCTCTACTTCTCCCTTAGGAACCTAGGCTAGGACGCAAGACAAAGTCACTTCCACAGAGACGAAAGATAAGCAGACAGGTTTGAACACGCCAACTCAGTTACTTAGAATATATCCACGATTTTGCTTTTAGACCTCAAGCTTCGTCAACTTGTGTTTTAGTTTTCTGCTCAGATTCAAAAGCATCTACAGCAGCGGTTCTCAACCTTCCTAACGCTGCGGCCCTTTAATACAGCTCCTCATGTGGCGGCGACCCCCAAACCGTAACATGATGTTCGTTGCTACTTCCTAACAGTAATTTTGCTGTTATGAGTCATAATGTAAATATCGTGTTTTCCGATGGTCTTAGGTGACCCCTGTGGAGGGGTCAGTCAACCCCCCTCGGGGGTCACGACCCACAGGTTGAGAACTGCTGGTTTAGAGTTTTCCCTAAATGCCAGCCCTCTGCTGGGTGCTGTGCTTCTTACAGCAACCTAAGGAGGCAGGACTGGAAGGGCCCTTACAGGGAAAACCGAGGCGCTGCAGAATCCTTGCCTTGTGCAGACCTCAACAGTGGAGACTGACTTTGAAGTCTTTTCACTGTGGAATTCTAAGTGTTTTTCTACCATACTATACTTTTGAGACAATCCTCCATTCTTATTTGAAACAGTCAAGTATTTCTATATGGTTAAATTTTTTGTATGGTAATTTGTTTTAGCAATATATTTTTCTTTTTTATTCCATGCTGGGAGCTGAGCCCAGGCTAAACCCATGACCAGTTAGTAATAATCCAGCCCTGTTTCCACACAAAATGACTTTATTGGTAAATGAAGTATGTTCAGCCAGTTTCCTAAGCACTCAGGAAACAAAGGCAGAGAAAGTAAAGGGCTGTGTTGCGGCCCTGGTTGGGACTTTTCTTCCTTCTTTCTAAACTGAAATGACAGAGCTCATATTCTCGAGGAGGAAAGGTGGGGCTGCT
>CABHPQ010000506.1:0-42918 GCA_902168405.1 Peromyscus aztecus | reverse complement strand
CACACACATGCACAGGGAGTTCCCACACACACATGCACAGCAGGGAGTCCCCACACACATGCACAGGGAGTCCCCACACACATGCACAGGGAGTTCACACACACACATGCACAGCAGGGAGTCCCCACACACATGCACAGGGAGTCCCCACACACACATGCACAGGGAGTCCCCACCCACATGCACAGGGAGTCCCCACCCACATGCACAGGGAGTCCCCACACACAGGCTGTTTTACATGACTGTTTATTACCACATTAGTAATAAGGGTCACAGCTGAGGGGCAAAGACAAACATACAAACGGCTCTAAAAGGGAAAGCCTACTAAAGAGAACAAAATGAAGAGCAACCTCTAAAAGCAGTCTTGGCGACCTACAGCCCAACAGTGCCGTCTTAGAGAAGAGAGGGGAGTAAGACAGAATGTCTACTGGAGAAGTAAAGGCTAAAAATATTCCAAATGTAATTTAAAATATTGACACATTAAAAAAAAAAAACACCCCAAAGCACCAGAAATAAAAAAGTAGAATCAACACATAGGAAACTAGACAGAGGTTTAGACAAGGCAATCGTCTTGGGACCTCAGCTGGTCTTGGAATGTGCTTTCGGGTTCCTCCCAGGTGAGCAGACAGGAGTGAGTCTATTGCAGATCACTCATTATTGCTTGCTGCTGTTATTCAATTAAATGTCTACACTATCCTCGATATGTCTCTATGGAAACGCATGGTTTTGTCACAGATGGCTTGTCACTGTGATTGTATACAGCCTGAACTCATGAGAACTCTACTCAGGTGACCTTTCTTAACCCCCAGAGTATAAACTGTCTGAGGCTCTGAATAGAGTTGGCTATTGTATGAGACTTTAGTTGGCTTCATTTATCGTCTCCATCCCCCTTGGTCCCACTGACTCTAGAGCGGTAAACAGTGCATCAATTATCAAACTGCTGAAAATTAAAAATAAAGAGAAAGTCTTACCAGCATCCTGAGAAGCAGAAACATCACACACAGAGGGAAGAAGATAAGAATGGCCATTAGATACCATACAAGCTGAAGACAACTGAGACAAAATCTTTTTGTGCTGAAAATGTAAAGCTGGGCATTGTTGTACATGTCTGTAATCATAGTACTCAAGCCATTGAGGCAGGAAGACCATCCCTGAACCAGAAGCCAACCTAGGCAATACAGCAAGGTTGAGGGCCAGTCTCCACTTTAGAGACTATCTCAAAACAAGCCAGTGAACAAAAATAATAGCTCCCTCAAACAATAAAATAACAATAAACAAACATACAGGGCAAGAGAGACAGCTCAGAGGGTACAGGCACTTGTTGTTCAAGCCTGATGCCCGAGTTCAATCCCTGGAACCCACAATCGAGGCCCAGGAGGGTGGCGTGCATCTGTCAGCAGAAGCCGAACTGTGTGCAAGCTCACAGGCCAGTTAGCATGGAATATGCAGCTCGGCCGCAGACACAGTGAGGCAGACCCTGCCTCAAAACAAAACGAGGAGAAAATGGACATCTGAAAAGTGTGCCATCACATGTGTGCTCCCACACCACACACTTACACACCTAAACACACACACATACAAAACAGACAAACAAAATATAAAACCACAAACTAGAATTCTGTATCTAGCAAAACCACCTCGCACAAATATGTCTGAATAAAGGTTTCTCCAGGTATATAAATGCTAGGAGACATTAATTTTTGACATTAATTTTTATCTTCAGACTGAAGGAAACTCAATCTATGCAGAAAAATGAAAAGCACTGGAATTGATTAAGATGTAAATAAATACAGGTTTTCTTTGCAATTTTCTTTAAAGGATAATGAGAAATGTCAGAGCGCTAATAACGAATCACGGGTTGGTTTATAACATGTAAAGTAAATGGAAGCTGTAGTACAAATGTGGGTAACTGGAGGCACACCGGAGGAAGGGTCTTTCATGTGACGTGCTGATTACTAATTCATGGCAGACTGTGGCAAGTCAGAATACAGCTGTCTGGAGGAAGAGGAGATAAAGATGTTGAAGAAGAAATCACCAGAGCTGGGGGTACTGGTTCATGCCAGAAACACCAGTCCCTTGGGAGGCTAAGGGCGGACGACTGTGAGTTCAAACTGACCCTGGCACCAGACTGAGACCTTGTCTCAACACAAATAAATAAACAAGTAAAAATAAACGAGGAATGGGTTGAAGAAGTAACTCAACAGTGGAGCACTTGCCTGGGAGGTACAATGTCCACGGTTCAATTCCTTGCACCACACACAAGCAGGTGTGCACACAAAGAAATCACTAGTAAGATTTGAGAATATTTTTAAATGAATGAAATGAAAATAAAAATTCCCAAACTCTGTTGGATGAAGGCAAAAGACGTGTGGTAGGGACTTGATAACTGTAACTACAGAAATATAATAATTAAGAGAATTAAGGGACGCCCCGGGGTGAGGTAGATTGGCAGCTGCTTCCGAGTGACTCCAGGAAGGGCCAGACCACAGAGAACAGACTATTCCAAAGAGAGAGAGATGTGGAGCCCACCACAAGTCACAGAGGAGGTGACAGGACAGGGGAGGCAGGGCAAGGGAGCCAACAGGAACGGGCAGCACACGGCTTTAGTGCGGCTCGAGCAGGGCAGGGAGACCGATGCCTCTCCAAAGGCAGGGCAGGCAGGCCGCGTAGTGAAGAGGCTCTGGAAAGCTCCCAATCCGTCTGGGAAATCTCTCAGATGGTGACTCCCCTTGTGTGACAGACCAGCGTTCAAGGAAGCCCTGTCTGTCATTCCCCACTTCAGAGGGCTGTGTGCAAGGGAGCCGGCCTGATGTTTCAAGACTGAGCTATTCCGGGGACCTGAAAAATAAGCAATGTCCACAAGGCAGGGAGTAGCCGGGGACCACATGCTGTAGCTCCTGGGGGGAGGCAGTTGTGGCAGGAGAGGGGGTCACACCAGATGTTAAGAGGTTCAGGTTCTAGAAAGCTAGGCTCTGACACGGAAGGGGTGGAGCTCCACCTCCTCCTGAGGATGGGCGCAGACTCCATTACCTGAAGATAACTGTGGACAATTGGCAGCCCTGAGCCTGAGGTCAGTGGGTACCAGACCCCTGGAGCCACCTATGTGCCTTGTAGCTCAGGGCCAGCAAGAGTGAGCCTGGAATCACCAGCAGAGCACACGGCAGAGCTGCGTGTCTCCCGGAGGGCAGTTTATATGGAGCATAAACTGTGGCGTCAGGAAGCATGGAGCCTGGACACCCCAAAGATTTCAGAGCTCTGCATGCTCCCTACTCATCTATTTTTAATTTTAACTAAACAGATGTTAACTTCATAGCCTACTCTGCATCATTTTCTATCCTGTGTCATTAGCGCCACAGGAGATAGCTTTAATCAATCTGAGGTGTATTTTTTTCTTGTTTGGTCTGGTGTTGTTGATTTCTCCTCTCTTAGAGTGACTGAGAGTTATATCAAAAAGAGGGCTGCTCACGAAGACCCCCAAATAAAACCAGAAGAATGCCATACCAACAGATATGTAAACCACGAGAAGCAGGAAAAGGGGAGTACAACACCCCCAAAGATCAGACCCCCTCAATTAACAAGTCTAAATAAGTGAGGAGTTGAATGGAGGAGTCTAAGTCCACTGGCTAACAAGAGAAAACACGCAGCGACTTTCAAGAACACAGAAGCAAGCAGGATAGCAAAGACAGGAACTCAGGTCGGGGTGTGGGAGATAAAGTAAGAAACTGAGAAACTCAGGGAAGAAACCGCCATTTGGGGAGGAGGAAACCCAGCCGAAATGTTAGAAATGAGAGACTCCATTCGCCAAACTGAAACACAGCTGAGAGCATCACAGTCACAGCACACAGTCCTTAGCTCAAGCAGAGTGAGGACGTCAGGAGCGGAGAAAAGGCGGAGGGACTTTACTCTCAGACTCAACAAAGGACAAGCAAGCAAACACACCTTTAAGAGCCCTGGGACAGGAGCGTACACCAACTCTAAGACTCCCTCAGGCAGAGGAGGTGGGGTAAAAGCTAACGGCTAATCTTCACTGTCAGCTTGACTGGATTTAGGATCACCATGGAAACACACCTTTGGGTGTGCCTCTGCTGGTGTTTACAGAAAGGTTTAGGGAAGAGGAAGGCCCAGTCTGTATGGAGGGGCACCAACTATCCCAGGGGCTGGGATCCCAAACTGGATAAAGGAGAATGCAAGCAGAGCTTCCTGACGTGGATGCGATGTGACCAGCAGGCTCCCATTCCTGCCGCGGTGGGGAATAAGCTTGGGTAGAAAGAGACCACCATGGGAACTGATGTGTCCGGACACGGCAGAACTGCAGTCTTGAAAAGAGGTGTGCTGCTCACCGGCACAGGAAGTGCCCTGGGTTTTTATTCTAATTCAGGAGGTGACTGTGGCCTTCCCCATTGGCTGGGGTCCAACCTCACAGCCTTTTGCCGTTGGTTAGTCTAAAAGAATCAGTGCATGGGAAATGAAGGGGGAAAGGTCAGCAACTTTAATCCTAGAACATAGCAGGGCCTTGTGAACAGAGGTTCTACAGGGTGTGTGTGTGTGTGTGTGTGCACGTGTGTGCGTGTGTGTGCGTGCGTGTGCGTGCGTGTGTGCGTGTGTTAGTTAAAACATTCGTATAAAAGTTTTACAAAGTGGAAAAGATAATACTTGACTCTTCCACACGAGTGTCATGGTATTAATGGAATAGCTCATGTTTCTTATCTTCCCGTGATGGTCTGACTGTGAGTCAAGACTGCCTCTGTCAGGTGTCTGCAACAACAACAGGAAACGGTACTGAAGTGTGGGGCTGTCCAAGTGATAAACCTGACTACAGGGTTCTTGGGCAATCGGAACTAGTTTACAGGAAGAAAGTGAAAGAGCTCAGAGCTGTGACTTAGAGAAGTCCTAGAACTCTATAAGCGGAGCCCAGTGGCCATTCTGGGGAGGCTAGAGGAGAAAACCGATAAATCCACAGAGGTGTCCCAGTTCATGAAATTCCCAAGAGGAACAGGACTTGATGACAGGAACTGAGCTAGAGGCCGTCCACACTGCAGTCTAGTGACAAAAGTGAACTCCTTCTGCCCGCGTCCTGGGGTCTCAGGTGAGGCTGAATTCAAAAGTAGAGAACAGGGCTCAGGACGGCTCGTCAGTTACAAACACCTGCTACTCGTGCAGAGGACTTGGGTTTCTTTCCAGTACCCACATCTGGTGCCTTATAACTCTCTGTAACTCAAGTTCCAGAAGATCCAAGGCCCTTTTCTGGCCTACTTGGGCACCCACACATGTGTGCATATGTGCTTGTATGGAAGGAGACACACACACACACACACACACACACACACACACACACACGCACACGCACACACACAAATCTTTTAAAAAGTAATATATTAATTTGTTTGGTAGAGGAAATTTCAAGGGAAGTTTTAGGTTTTGTTTTTTGGTTTTTCGAGACAGGGTTTCTTTGTGTAGCTCTGGCTGTCCTGAACTCACTCTGTACACCAGGCTGGCCTCAAACTCAGAGATCCACCTGCCTCTGCGTCCCAAGTGCTGGGATTAAAAGTGTGTGCTACCACTGCCTGGCCTCAAGAGAAGATTGTATTCAGACTGTGGCATGGTTATTGCCTACTACATTGAGAGAGCAAAAAGTGGACCCGAAAAATATGAAAATGTGCAGTGTAGTCAAGAAGAGAGCATTGAGCAAATCCAGTGTTGCAGCCGAGGTGGGACGGACAGTGATGTTAAGTGTTAAAGATAATAGTTCCATTAAAGAGAAACCTGGTCCTTGTCCTTGGAACAACAGGAAGGGTGCTATGAGGGTAAGACCTGAGCCATGGAAGGTTCCAGCTTGTGAAAACGCAAATTCATTTGAAAGCTGAGGGTCTGAACTGGGAACGCCATTAGAAGAAGGGCTCACTGTTTGCAAACAACTCTGTAGGCACAGAGACCACACTGTGGTCCAAGAGCTCAAACCACATCTTGGGCTGGCAGTGTCATCCACATGGTCTTGGGTTTGCATAAATGAAAGATGGAAGAGTGAGAGGTCATCAAAGTCTGTACCAAGATGCCCTAAAGACCACTGAAGCTAGGCAATGTGTGGTAGGTTCCAAGTTCCTGCAAAGGGGCCCTGAGAGGCTCCTGCATGAAGCAGTCAAGGTGAAGCCTAAACTGCAGTGAGACCCCAGGATGTTGGAGACGGCAACATCACGGGACATCTCAGGAAAGTCACAAGCGTATAGCAGACCTGGCCCAAGGGAGAGGCTGTGTGCTGCAGACAGGAGAGCTGGAGGACAGGACTCCTCAAGGCTGTCACCAGTCACCACACACAGCACGAGGCTGGTGCTGGCCCTGCTGACCTTCAGTCTTGTTCTGGTTGGTCTTTTCTTGTATGGCCACTCTTCTTTTGTAATGGAAATGTCCACTCTGCATGCTGGAATTCTTTGTGATTTTATAGGAGCTCAAAGAGAAGAGTTTGTCTTGAGTCTCAGAAGGGATTTAGGATTCCAGAACAGTGCTGGACTGTTAAGATTACAGGCACTTTGAGAGATGGGCTAGAAGTATCTTATACTATGAGATGAGGGTGAGACTTGAGGATGCATGGGGCGGGGTGCTATGACATGAAGCACGTCTGCATGGGTATCAGGCTGATAAGGCGTGAGGCTGTGATGGCTGATCTTCACTGTCAACTTGAGTGGACTTAGAATCACCATGGAAACACATTTATAGGTATGTCTGTGAGAGTGTGTCCAGAGAGGTTTAAATCAGGAGGAAAGACCTATCCTGAATATAGGTGGCATCATCCCATGGGCTGGGGTCCTGAAGTGAGTAAAAAGGAGAAGCTAACGCTAGCCCCCGTCTCTCTCTGTGTCCTGACTGCAGAAGAAGCGACGTAGCCAGCTGCCTCATATTCCCGCCGCCATGCCTTCCGGCCACGATGGATACTACACTGTAAACTAGGAGCCCTCCTTTGCTTTAGCTGCTTTGGTCAGGAATCCTGCCTGCCATAGAAATTCGGAAAGCAATACAATCAATGAGCTAAAGCTTTGCTGTCCAAGCGAGAAGCATCCCCCCCTCCCCACCACAAAGGTAGTTAGCCCAACAAGGGGCCATATTTCCTGAAGCTTCCCCTTCTCCTTTTCACTAATTAGCCAATCACGTCAGACTGTGAGGTCGAGCTCCCACCAATGGGAAGAGATGCAAGCACCACCCCCCCCAGGGGTAAAAGGCAGGTGTGCAGGCTGAGTGCTACTTCTAGCCCAGTTTGGATCCCAGAGCACCCTTTTCAAAAAGAGATCATCTTGCCCCATTACTTTCAGGTTCATATGTTCATGTGTTCCTTTGTACAGCACTGAGACTTCCCCCCCGCCCCCCGAACTTCCAAATACAAGGGGTACTCAGGACTCCAAACTGACATGCCGCAAGAAGAGCCACTCCATGACACATCACAGTTAAAAGACCAGAACTCCAGAAGAAATGATATTCCAAGCAGCGAGAGAAAAACAGCAGCAAAGGCAAACCCATCAGAATGTCAAACCTCTCAGCCAGGAAAAGCCCTGAAGCCAGGGAGCATGGAATGATGCATTTTAAGTTCCGACAGCAAGTAATTGCCAACCGAGATGACTACACCCAGAAAAGCTATCTTTTAAAATGAATGAAGAAATACATTTGACAAGTACCAACTCAAGTCATTTATGACTAAGTCAGCGCTGGGAAAGATGAAGAAACTCAACACACATGCCATAAAATCAACACAAAAATCAGCTTTTCTTACATTAGTTGTGAATATGCTGAGAAAGAAACCAAAAAACAATTCTACCCACAGGACAGAGAAGTGGGGTTCAGTAGAGGACTTTGTGGCTGGGAGTGTGGCCCTGGCCTCCACTTCATTGCTGACAGCGAGGTTTCACTTCCCTGTATGTCCCTGCTCTGAGGCCACAGGCCCAAAGCAACCATGGACGGAAACGTTTAAACGGAAATAAACACTGTGTACTTTCTTTACTTATCTATTTTATTTATGTATTTCTATTTCTTTTGAGTTAGGGTTTCTCTATGTAGTTTTGGAACTCACTATGTAGACCAGGCCAGCCTTGAACTTAGAAAGATTCACCTGGCTTTGCCTCCATTGTGCCAGGCTTAAAGGAGTGTACCACCACACCTGGCAAACTTTTCACTTCACGAGGTAATTATCCTAGGTGCCTCTTGACTGTATGTATGATTTTAATCTTTAGTCCGTTTTGCAAAGTGCTCAGCTGCCATGTCTTCAAGAATTACTTCTACATCAGTCTTCCTCTCCACTTAAAACCTCCAGTTATATATCCGGTTAGATCTTTCTTACTCTGACATGTTACCTTCTCCTATTTCCTGAATTGACTATAATTTTGTCCCTTTGTTGGTCTGGGTGGCATGTGTCCATTTCTTGAGTTCTGTCAGGTAACCATCTAGCAGATCTACAAGTTCTAAATTTCATTTTTAATATTTAATTTGTTCTCAAAGCTGCTTGGCCATATTATGGTTTCTAACACTCAAAAATGTCATCTTCTTCCCCTGCCTCTTTTTCTTTTTGAGACGGAGTCTAATTATGTTGTCCAGAGCGGGCTCAAGCCTTCCACCTCGGTGACTCCTGCTTCGGTTGCATGGCCACCCCTGCCTGACCTGTGCAGGCATCGCTTCCTCAGCACTAACTGTGGGAGCGTCTCTGCGTCCTGTGGATGCCCATCCTGCTCTGAGTCCCAGCTCAGCTTGTCTTCCAGGCTGTCTGCTTCCTTACTCAACTTCACAGAGCACACAGCCTGAGGTTTCCTAGGCTTGCTGCTCTATGTAGGCCTTATGCTGACTGCCTGAGCCAGAAGGGCAGCTGTCAGAGGTACTGTCTCAACTGCCCCCTCTGAAGTCACAAACGCCTTCAGAAGGAACGAGCCAAAATATCAGGCCAAACCGTGGGGATTTAAATCTGTACACAGCCAGAATCGGTCATTATGATGCACTACCTGGTTAACTCACGCGCTGCCTCCCTTCCCCCTCACCTCCCCACCTCCTCCCTTATTTCTTGTGCTCTTCTTCAGATTATCTGTTACCTTTTTCTTGTTTTCATTGCAAGGTTGTCAGCCTAAATGGCACAGTCCATCGCTTTAGGTGAAAATCTCCTATATAGCTGTATATCTTCCTATAGTTATAATAAGAAATTTCCCCATATTATATTCTTCAAAAGAACATCCTCAAAGGGAAGAATGCTTACCTGTTGTTCTAGGATCATAGCCTTTTCTCGTTCTACATTGAGAACCATTCTCTTTGTGTATTCGAGTTGCTTCTCTAGAAGAACACAACGAGACTGGGCTGAGCTTAACTGGATGCTTATATCTATGAAAGACAAAATAATGAGTTAATTAGCTGATTATTACATAGATCAGGGATTTAGCGCAAACTCAATCCAAAGCTAAAAGTGATTTTGTGTGTATGAGGTGTGCGCGCACGCACGCACGCACGCACGCACACACACACAAGCCAGAGGAGGATGTCAACTGTCTTTCTCTGTTCCCTCCCCTTTATTCTCTGGTCAGGCCTCTCACGTGCCTGGAAGCCATTGGTTCAGTCTGCCTGGCTGGCCAGCAAGCAACTGTGCTCTGCCTCTCTTTCCCGCCACCCCCAAGCTGGAGGTCTAGGTACTCCCAGCCTCGGTCAGCTGTTTTGGAGAGGTGCTGGAGACTAACTGTGGCCTCCTTCTTGTACAGCAAGCGCTCTTACTCACTGACTCATTAATTAATGGGGGTCTGAGAACAACCTGTGGGTTTCAGTTTTCACTTTCTACCATTTCAGTCCCGGGAATCAAACTCAGGCCGTCAAGTTTGGCAGCAAGCAGCCATTGAACCGGGTCTCTCCTCTACTCCTCTTTTTGTTTTTATAAAAAAAAAAAAGCCCAAAAAACCTGTGTGTGTGAAGCAGTCTCTCACTTCGTAGCCCTGGCTAGCCTGGAACTTGCTATGTAGACCAGGCTAGCTATGAACACACAGAGATCTGGCCCTGCCTCCCAAGTCCTGAGATTAAAGGTGTGCCCACCACGCCTGGCTCTCTCCTCTCCTTTCAACTACTCACCACTCAGTTAATTCTAAGAGGGCAAGTAACCAATTTCTAATCCTTTCACTTTCATTCCTTTGTTTTGTCAGTCTCGTTTTTTTCTCATTCTTCATTCTATTTGCAAGGTGAAACGCAAACAGGCTTTATGTATGCGGGTGAATGTTTTATCAGGGAAACAAAAAAGTTTGAAGAAAAAATTATACAAAGAAATCACATTCTAAACTCTTAAAATTCTTATCGAATGCCCTTTCCCTAATTTCCACAGAAGTCTCTATCTATCTGTCTATCTATCTATCTATCTATCTATCTCCTTTAAATAGTCCCATATTCCTCAAGTTGAATAAAATTATTTTCCATTCATTTTTATTTTTATGTTGTTTAATTACTATCATTGCTTTATATTTCAAATTAATGTTCAGCAAAAATATAAAGTATTATTATGGGTTTAGCTGGGCTTTATGATTTACTCTAAAAATATTCTAATTTCTAAACACAACTTGCCTATGTTTTTTCTCTTGACTCAAATATTTATGAACTGGGGGCTGGGGATGCAGCTCAGTAGAGAACTACAGTCCCTGTACCGCACAGAGCGAGCCTGGTGGTGCACACCTGCAATTATGGCACTTGGGTTGGAAGCAGGAGGATCAGCCGTGCAAGGTTGTGGCTACTGCAAGTTCAAGTCTTCCAGGGGGACGTGTGAGAATCATGCCCCCAACAATGTATTTGTGAGCTAGGATAACAGATATAATGCAGGCAAGTTAAAATTACATTAGTTTTCCACAAATATTAAAATGCCTAAGACCGCGGCCTCACGCTTTCTATGACAGTAAGAGCAGAGATGTTTGAGTCAGTCAGTTTCCCCTGGGCTTACTGCTGTCCAACTGTAGGCTCTGGCAACCCCACGTGCTGAGAACCATCGTCCTTTACCTTTTTTCTGTTTAATCAGTTCCTGGTGGGCTAGATTCCGCTCATTTGTTTCATTCTCCAAGGCCTTCTTATACTGCGCCGCCTCCTGGGACAGAGAGTTCAGGTTGTCTTCAGCCTGAGTCCGCTCCAGCTCTAGACGGTAGATCTTTTCCTGGAGCGTTTTTAATGCTGAAACAAGTGCTATTGAAAAGAAATTTGCTTGATGTTTTAAGTGAAAGTTTTTGAAAACTTAATAATCATAGTAACTTGGGCAACAATAAAAAATGAACAGTGTATATTTGCTAGTAGCCAGAAAATATATACAAGTTGATGTATAACACCCATAAAACTGAAATGATTCTAAAAAGGGATACATTTTCTATGGTGTATCTTGTAAAAATAATAACCTACTACTGTATTAAGTGATTTCTAGGACTGAAGCACTTGATACAAGCGTCACCTGGGAGGAGGAACCTCAAGTGAGAAGATGCCCCCCACTAGACTGGCCTGCACCGGAGGGAAGGCCCGTGGTGCCCCGGAGGGAAGGCCCGTGGTACACGGGTGGGAAGCCCCGTGGTGCACGGGTGGGAAGGCCCGTGGTGCATTGTCTGACTAATCATTGACGTGGAGGGCCCAGCTCACTGTGGCAGTGCCATCTCTGGGCTGGTCATATGGGTACTATAAGAAAGCAGCTGAGCAGGCATGAGGAGCAGACAAGTAAGCAGCATGCCTCCACGGTCCTGCCTTGAGTCTGCCCCGCCTTCCTTCAGGGATGGATGGAGTTCCACCTGAGAGCTGTAAGCGCAATAAACCCTCTCCTCACCAGGCTGTTTTGTCACATCCATAGAAACCCTACCTAAGACAGCAACTATTATTACAGATTATTTTTTTGAAGGGTAATGGTCAGCTCTTACGAACTAATTTGTAAAGCATAAAGTACTTCTGGAGTCATAAATGTTTTCTAATTCAATTTTAAGGTTCTCTTAAGTTTATGTTTAAAAAGTTGCAATAGTCATATTTTATAGTTACGTGGACATAATGGCTTCCAAAGTGATTTACAAGGATAATTTTGGATATGCGAGTTCTGACTGCTGCTTGAATATGATACAACTCCACTTCACTCACTAGCATTCTGATTACCTAGAAGGACTCCAAATCTGAATTTTTATTCTATCTTTTATTAGTTTATTTATTTACCTTTTTCTGTGTAGTCCTGGCTGTCCTGGAACTCACTCTGTGGACTAGGCTGGCCTCAAAAGGAAATCCATGTGCCTCTGCAGTCAGAGTGCTCAGATGAAAGGTGTGGGCTTTAAAACCAACTTGGCTTTGACTTTTTATTGCTAAGAGTAGTTTTCTGTTTTCTAAGATACTTTTATGATAAATGTGAAATATTTATTAGCTTGTTATATTAATCTTTAGCTTATAGCTGAAGAAGCCAATATTTTAAGAAATGGTAAGTGACCTGTGAAAGCTCACAGGACAGCAGCAGACTCGTGCTTACCAGGTCTGTGAGTATTAAATACATAATCACACTATTTTCTACATAACAACAGTAAGGTCTGTTCCATGCCATGTCCTGCTCCAAATTTTCTGTAAAGTTTCATATTAATATTACCTTGGTTGTTTGGACTATTAAACATTTTAGGAGAAGTGACTTCTGAATTTACAGGGTGGCAATTCTGAGATGCTTCATTCTGGGTGAATGATGGAAGATACATTCTTTCTGGAGGGTTAAGATAGCTCCCAATTACACTTTGTGATAATTCAGAATCCATTGTCTGTGGAAACAAAAGAGATATAGTATAGTATCACTGTTTCCATCTGAAGGACAGATTCAGTACATAAAAATGATGCAACACAGTTATACACTACATAGTTTTATCTTTACAAACTAAATTATCACAACTTCAACTAGATTAAACTCAGCAGTAGCAGAAAGAAAAATGGCTACTGAGATAGTTTGAATGTAATTAGCCCCATAACTTATAGGGAGTGGCACTATTAGGAGGTGTGGCCTTGTTGAAGTAGGTGTGGTCTTATTGGAGGAAGTGTGTGACTGTGGGGGGGCGGTTTGAGGTCTCCTATGTTCAAGCCACACCTAGTTCAGTTCATTTCCTGCTACCTGCAGATCAAAATGTAGGACTCTCAGCTCCTTCTCCAGGACCATGTCCTGCCATGATGATAATGGACCTCTGAACTTAAGCCACCCCAATTAAATGTTTTCCTTTGTAAGAGTTGCCGTGGTCATGGTGTCTCTTCACAGCAAATAGACAGACTTGCTCATAGACCACACTGGTCATGAACTTATGAGCCTTCCTCCTCGGCCTCTAGAGAGCAGGGATTGAAGGTATGTATATAATGCATCTTGGAATTTCCATATTACATTTTCATTTTTTTGCATTAAGAGCCAGGGCCTTGCGCATGCCTAACAGGTACCCTACCAGTGAGCTATATTGTAACAATTCCTGGTTTTAAATTCATATTTCACAAAAATGAGGAATTCTTTTAGGTTGATTTTCAATCATTTTCTTCTGGGAATGTGGCTCAATGGTAGAGTGTTTGCCTAGCATGTGAAAGCCCTTGTTTTGACCTTCTATGTCACAAACAAATACACACCCACTCTTCTGCAAAGATGATTTCTGTTCATTCCTGGTAGGTTTCTGCAATGTTTGAACCCCATTTAACCAACTTTTAGATGAAGACTTTTTTTTTGATGAGATATAAATTCAAACTTGAAATTCACATGAGCAAGGACTGTGATGAAAAGTTCTCAGGACAGAAGTGCCACTCCAATCAAAGCCAAGGTTGAGAATGGGAGTGTAAACAACCTGTAGACTGAGTAAGAAGTATCAGAACATAATTATACACATAAGTACACTGTAATTTCAAGCTTAAAAATAGTGACTTTATAGAACTACCCATAAAGCCCATTAAATTCCAGAAACTCAGAAGCAACTTAATCTTCAATGACCATTACATAAAATGTGTTAATAGGCTCACTATCTTATAGTTAATATACTGATCTTTTGACACTGAAAATGATCTACTGAGTGTCATATATAATTAACTTTACGACAAGCTTTTATACATTTGAAAGAAAAAAACTCCCCCATTTTGTGCCATCACAGTAAGGTGAATCCTGGCAAGAAAAATGCAGAGCAAACTTTTGATAAGTGGGATATTTTGCATGGTCCTATAGTGAATCCACATTGGTTGCTTATAATATGCAGAAAAAATAATTATATAGAAAAACCAAGTAACACTGATCAATTGATTCAAATGAGCATCGCCTGTGAGGAGCAGTGGTTACCACATGCCTCTTGATAGGCAGTCCTAAGGAGCACACAGGAGCCCCTGAGCTGGCCAGGAGCGCATCTGAATAGCAAATGGGGAAACATTACAAAAGCCCCAAATGGCAATCATTCAGTTTTTAAAAGGGAGGAGGTGGGCGGTAACTGCTTTCTTCAAAAGTGTTAATGTCATAAAACACAATCATATGTCCACATATACATCCCAAAGAGCTGAGAGCAACCTCTCTAGAGTGCTGAGGCCAGTGTATACTCATCATCCTAGCACTAGTCCAGGCCAAGGCAGGAAGAGCATGAGTTTGATGCTGCTAGTCTGGGCAACACAGGAATACCCTGTCTAAAACAAACAAAGAACAAAACATAGCCAGCAATATTTACCAACCTAAAAATATCCATTGGCAGGTGAACAAAGTGTAGTATTATAATGCACACCCAAAGCAGAATGCCAGCCTTGAAAAGGAAGCAAATTCTGACATACGCTCCATTAATGACCTCGAGGATATTATGTTAAATGAAACAAGCCCCACACAAAACAATGACATCTTATCATTCCATTTATAGGTGGTATCTAACTTAGTCCAACTCAGAAACAGAAAGTGAATGGTGGACCCAGAAAGGAGTGGGGTTCTACTTTCAGTTTTTCCAGAGTAGGGTCTGGGGATTGGATGCACAGCAATGTGTGCTGGGGGAGAAATGCATCAAGACAAGGTAAGATCTACGAGTTCCAGAACTAAAGCAGACAGAGTGCCATGATGGGAGTGCAGAAGGAAAATCGCTCAGTTTCCCCTGACTGACAAAGTCAGAGTGGATTTGAAAAGGGCCATTTGGATAAATACGGCAGAATCAACATAGTCACTGACTTTTGCATTCTCTCATAACCCACTAAAACAAGATTAAAACAATTTTCAAAGAAAAATAAAAACACGCAAAGAGATCAGGAGAGTAACTACCACACTCTGGAAAAGAGCCAGCAGACGTATAAACAGCCATGAAAAGGCAGACTCCAGCCCAAATGCCTCAGAAGCCCACCGTCTAGGAAACACCCACACCTCTTTAGGTGGCAGTTAAGACTGAAGAGTAGAGAAGTGGGTGAAACTCAGACGTAATCACACGCCCAGCCCTCCACTCACCTCCCCCCTTCCAGCAGCCTTCATCTGGGTGCCATACCCTCAACTGGGAAGAGCACAATCTTTGTTTCTTTTCTGTTTTTTCTTCTCCCACCTCTTTTCCTTTAAAAAGATTTTTGAAGGACTGTCCCGCCTTGTCTTGGCAAAGTTTGGCAGTCACTTTCTTTTGTGTCCTGCTTGTCCAATTTGGACAGCATACTGTCAGCACTCGAGCCAAGGGCATCTTCTTGCCCAGTGGCTAACTTTTGCCACAAAGAAAATAAACTCCATATGGAATTTCTTCGATGCCCATCGTCTTCTCTGAAGTAGACTGGTGCTGCCAGGAGCAGACATGTCTCACTGTCATAAAACAAACAAACAAACAAAAAAACCCCAAAACCAAAAACCCTTATGTTATTAAAACTTCTTATATGCCATATTCTGTATATCTCTGAAGTGTTTGAAGACAACCTATCTATATAAAATATATCTCTGTTTGACCTTGAAAACATACTAAAATGACTACAAGTTTGGTTGTAATAAGTGACTAACTGCTAACTTGCATTTCTTTATTATCCTATATAGTTTGTAATAATAACTTTCAAGGACTAAAAATTTACATTACATTGTTAAATGAACTGTATAGGTATGATACCTTAAACAAGAGTAGAAACATATGTACAGTATGTTTTAACAAAAATAACCTAAAATTTATATCAATATATAAAAATATCTTAAACAAGAGTAGAAACATATATAAAATATGTAACACAAATCTTAAAAGGTCTTAATTAAAAACAAACCTGGAGCCAGGTATTGGGGTGAATGCTGGAAGATCAGAGAAGCAGAACAAGCCACAACTTCCTCAGCCTTGCCAATTCCTCAGCTGATCCTGTTTCCTCAGACTGGAAGCTTCTGAGTCCTCATCCAGAGTGAATCTCAGCTGAACTGCTGCTAAAAGCCTAAAAGCTTAACCAGCTCTAGTTCCTGGTTTTCATGCCTGATATACCTTTCTGCTTTCTGCCATCACTTCCTGGGATTAAAGGTGTGAGTTACCATGCCTGGCTGTTTCCAGTGTGGCTTTGAACTCAGAAATCCGGATGGATCTCTGCCTCCCAAGTGATAGGATTAAAGGCGTGTGTGTGTGTGTGTGTGTGTGTGCCACCATTTTCTGGCTTCTATGTCTATCTAGTGGCTGTTCTGTCCTCTGACCCCAGATAAGTTTATTAGAATGCACAATATATTGGGGAACACAATATATCACCACAAAAGTATAACAAAAATAACCTCAAATTTGTATCAATATATAAAAATCCAAGCCAATGTAAAATATTTAAGACTAGTAGTTGCTTTTTTTGGTGTAAAAGTAGATTGAATAATCTACCCTTTTATCCTATTTCTATATCTGCTCTTTTTCATTTTAGAATGAGATACCTGAATCTAATCTCCTTTGTCCAGCTTTTTTACTGACAATGACCAACAATAACTTGTAACTAACACCCCTATATCCATAACCCACTAAATGACCAAAAACCACCCACCCCACCTCTTGGGAATGTGGGCGTTGTGTTCTTAAAATTACTTTCTGTTTTCTGGGGACAACGGCATCTTTAGTGGACCCTGAAAAAAATTGGGATAATTGTCAAGTCCTGGGAGAGCTAGCTGTAACATTTGTTGTCCAGTCTCTGTGTAATGGGAAAGTGCAGGGCTTATCTGAAGTCTTAGCTAGAATAGTCTGTGAGGCTGGAAATCTCAGCTAGCCACCTTGAAATTGTCCTGAGCAGTTTGTAGTCCAAAGCTGATCTTTAGGTGGTGTTTGTCAGCTTAGTGGCATTACCACAATCCGGGTGAAATCGTCATTGTGGGGCCCCATTGTTCTTTTGGAGGCTTCAAAGGTTGCAAAGGTTGCTGTTTAGTATGGTCATGGTTTACTGCAGAAAACTAAGACATTTTAAATGTCATATGCAGCAGATCTCAAAGAGGTTAAAGGACTATAATTTGTTATGTACATTCAGAGTACAAAAACTTTAATTTTTAGTTACCTGATAAGAGACTCAAACCTGAAATCATGTACAGGAAACTATATGAAGCCTTTTTCTAGAATTAGTTAGTACTCTATATGACCATTAACATCATGATAAAAAGTTTAAATTACATATATTAATCTTATTAATTTTGATATAATAATCATACCTTAAGAAAAGTTTTAAAGAGTCAAAATAAAACCAAAGGATCATGAGTTTAGTGGCAATAGAATAGTCCTTTAATTTTGGTTTTTCTTCTGTCCCACATCAGGTGGCTCTTCTGACATGTGATAGAGATTTTGCATTTTCCTTTTAACAAGCATGTTGGGTTTAGAGAAGGAGAGAGCCACATTCCAACTCCAAAGCCAGCTTTAATTTTTAATTGGACTGGGACTACAAAAAGATCGTTTGTATTATATGTCTGTAGAGAACAGTAGAAACAAACATTTGGGAAGATGTATGAAATTTTATCCTGTTGGAAATGTGATATACCAATAGGCCAATTTACTATTTTTCTTGGGACATTTTTTTCTGGATGATTTGTCCCTCTTTTTTTTAGATGTCTCATTTAACCAGTGGTCTTTAGATTCCTTAGTTGGATGCATTCATTCTCTTGGAAAGACACAAGCAAAACTCTGCCCCAACCCTAACTTTGGGGAGTTACCCTTTTGGCAAGTTATATATGTATGTTAGTTTATGATTTGTTTCTGATATTGGAAGAATGTTAATCTGGGTATTCCATTGCTATACCAAATCACATCCTCATAAATTCATTGCTATGTTAGCCATATATGGCTTTAATTTTTCTCTCTGTCCTTTTTGCCCTATACATTCGACCCATCTTGTACTTTGTTTTACCCGAGATAAAGTTCTAATCCCTAAAAGCTGAACATTTACCTCTGGAAGAGGCCAATTTGGATGTCAATATTTGGGTGCAATTATTGTTACATCTGCCCCTGTGTCTACATGACCCACAATTACAATGTCATTTATTCGTATTTTTAACTTTGGTCTTTGGTCATTAATAGAAGTTTGCCAAAATATTTGTTTTATGGTTTCTCCTGAAATATTTGTTTTATCTTCTAAAGCTATTCTATCATCCACAGCAGTATGGTTTTTTTTTACAATAGGCATTAGGTCCTTTAATTGCTCTGGGGAGGAGTTTCCTCCACAGTGACAGGGAATGTTTGAACCAAATTTGACATGGGGGCCTATGAGAGGCTCCCATGGCATTTCCCAAAGGCAAAGGGTTACATTATCTATCTCTTGTTGATCTGCATTCATTGGTCCAATGTTGGCCTTTGCCAAACCTTTTGTATACTCCAGAAGGCTGGGGCCTTCTGTTTGGGTTATCTCTAGAAAAAACATTGTTTCTAGGAATGCCCTGACTACAATCTTTTTTTTTTTTTTAAGATTTATTTATTTATTATGTATACAGCATATGTGACTGCAGGCCAGAAGAGGGCACCAGATCTCATTACAGATGGTTGTGAGCCACCATGTGGTTGCTGGGAATTGAACTCAGGACCTCTGGAAGAGCAGTCAGTGCTCTTAACCTCTGAGCCATCTCTCCAGCCCCTACAATCCCTTTTTATATGACCTTGTTTACCACAATTAAAACATTTGACATTTTGACTTTTCTTTAAGTCTTTGGAAATCATCCCTCCTATCAAAGCATCATCATGGTTATGAGATTCAGTATTGAATGTATGTTGGATCCATTCCTCTATGGGTGCTGATCTTATCTTTAAAGGCCCAATTACCCTTTTGCACTGTGAATTAACATTTTCAAAAGTCAAAGATTCAATTAATATTCATCTAGCTTCTGGATATGATATCATTCTATTTACAACTGAAGTCAATCTATGCAAAAACTCAGTGAAGGCTTCTTTTGGGCCTTGTATAATTTTAATAAATGGCTCAGTCCTCTTTCCTGATTTTTGACTCTTGTCCCAAGCACTCAAAGCTGCTGTACAGCATACGGACAAGGTGTGATCATCAAATGTAACCTGTCTTTCCACATCAGCATAAGGGACCTCACAAAGGATTTGATCTTGGGAAATCTCATAACCTCTAACCCTACCTTGATGTTCCATGGTCCTAACTTCATCTCTCCACCAAGTGTTCCATTGTAGCTGAGGACCATATTCTGATACTTCTGTAACTAGATCTTTCCATTCTTGTGGAATAATTCTGTTCTGAGTGAACCATGAATTTAACATCTGCTTCATAAAAGGTGAATGCATGCCATATTCAAGAAACTATTGCTTCCTTTAATCTCTTCAAATCTAACATTTCTATAGGTTCCCAGTTAACTTCTGAATAGCCTGGGGGATGCCTGTCATCTGGTTGTCATTTTCAAATGGTAACTGGATAAATTAAGGTTGGTTTTCTAATAACCTTGTGCTGCTCACCTTCAGTTTCATAATGCCCTAGTGTAAATTCTGCTGTAAACTCCTCTGTCTGTGTGATTATTTTTCTTAGTTCCATTAGTCTATCTTTCTGAGGACTTTATCTTATCAGTCAACTTTTCTTATTTGGCACTAATATCAAACAACTTTTTTTTAGGAATAAAATAGAATTACCAAAGTGATAACTGACATCATGTCAATCCCAGATGTGCTGATTATCCCTTTATTTAATTGTTCCATTTTTAAACCATCCATTGCAGAACTATACAGAGACCTAGCTCCATGTGTCAAAATGATTCCCATTTTTAAGGTGTGGAAAAAAATCTTCAACTTCTTCTCCCCCCCCCACCCTTTAAAAAAAATCTAATTCCTGCCTTTAAGAAGTCCCAGTTGTCTCACCAAATCTGTGGGAAAAGGAGCCAAAGAGCCAGCCATCTGAAGCGGACACAGGGAATGTGTGAAAGCATCAGGTGTGATGAGAGGGCTAGAAGTGAAAGCACAGAGCTGCCTCAAGGTAGAGCTGCTGGTGGTGAAGGGCTAACTCCGGCAGCGTTTGGAGCCCAGGTGCCTGTGGAGTTTGGGGCTTATGAAGATCGCAGTAGAGAGGCTGCAACAGGAAAATGCCAGACTCACTCAGAGGGCTTGAGGAAGAAAAGGAAAAGACAGCCAGAGGTGCAGTTACTCCACCAGTTGCAGTTCCCATGTGCAGCTCCAGTGGGTACCTATGGCTGCAAAGCCACAGGAAAGGGGCTATATAGTGAATTTGTGCCCCATGTTGGGCGCCAAATTAAGTGTTAATCTAATTTATCTTTTTTTTTTTTTGGAGCTGAGGCAAGTGCTCTACCACTGAGCTAAATCCCCAACCCATCTAATTAATCTTATCAATAAAAAAATCAGGAGTCAGATATTGGGGTAAAAACCTAAAAGATCAGAAAAGCAAAGGAGCAGTCACAATTGCTTCCTAACTCTCCAGCTCCTCCATCCAAAAGGGGCTGCAATCCTCTCTGCCCCCACCTTACTACTTTCTGTCTCCTCTCTGTCTATAATCCTCCAAATCTCTATGGTCAATTTTGGTCTGCTAGTGGCTGGCTCTGCCCTCTGACTCCAAGCAAGCTTTATTTGTCAGAAAACAATCAAAGTATCACACAACAGGGGAGCACACAGATGAGTCAACAGTATACCCAGTCAAATTGTTTGTTTACATCATAACTAATACTAGACACAAAAATCTGCCTGCCTCTGCCTCCTGAGTGTTGGGATTAAAGGCATGTGCCACCACTGCCTGGCTTAAATCTATAAAAGAAATACAAGAAAAAATTCATTAAGAACATCAAAAAATAAAAATTAGTAAAATAAAAAAGCAATATCAAATGTGAGTCTTTTCTATCAAATACTATAAAACTTGCATCTGAGACAAGAAATAAAATCTTTGTCTCCCCTTTATGCAGATGTTTTAATACCCATTGCTCCATTTTAGGAGTTTGATGACCTGGACAGTGACCTCTTTTTCCTTCCTTCATTTTCTGTGCTCCAGTTCTTTTCAGACTAGCCAGCTGAATAAGATTGTGAGGTTGGACCCCAACCAAGGGAAAAAGTACAGCCACCATCTCACTAAAAAGCAAATGCACTTACTGCCTAAGTGTGTGCTAGCTCTTCTGGATCACACCCTCTTGATCAGAAGTAAAGTTTTCCTGTCCCAACACTTCAGCTGGAATGGTGGTCTCTTTCTCTATGATCCTGAACTCATTTCTAACAAGCATACAGCAACTGAGAAGTAACTTGCCCAAGGTCATGCAGCTACTAGATAGCAGACCTGGGCAGTGAAAGTAGGCAGCCTAGATCTGAGGAGGGATGGCTCAGTGGTTTGCAGTGGTTGCTGCTTTTGCAGAGAATCCAGGTTCAGTTCCAGCACCCACCTGACTTGGCTGATAACCATCCATAGCTCTAGTTCCTGAGGAGGTGGCACCCTCTTCTGACCTCCAAAGGCACCAGGCACACACATAGAACACTGACAAACATGCCGGCAAAATATTTATACACATACAATAAAAATATTGTCTTTAGCAGATCTACGTAAGCTGTTTAGGTGGTTCAGCACTCAAGAATGGTTTGAAGTAAAATAAGCATTTGAAAGTCAGTGATGTATAAGTGAGTATTCATTTAGAGACCATACACGTGGCCCATCTCTAAGTGTGCCCTTCAGTTACTTGGTAAAGAATGCTTCTTAGGCCTGACCCAGGTTCATAGAAACAGAAATATATACTTTATATTAACTCCTCAATTGAGTCTTATGCAAAGTTAAGATCACCAAAGAGGAATCAACAGAGAACTATCTCACATGACCTTTATTAAAGTGTCTGCACTGAGTGTGGACAGTTTCTGAAAGAGATGGAAAGGATCCAAGGAAGTGTCTGGTGGTCAAACACAGCCTCAGTTCCATTATAAAATGTCCTGTTCTTTTGTGCACCACAAGAAACGATTCCAAGACAGAAGAGCTAGAAGAGCATAAAGACGAAAGACGCAATGAGGAACAAATGGAAAAGAAACCCATCACTCAGAACTGACACAGGTGGGTGAGAGGGCTCCTTTAGTAGAAGCTCTGGCCAAAGGAGTTCGCTCCCCAGAACCCACACAAAGGTGGACGGAGAGAACTGACTCCACAAACCTACCCTTTGACCTCCACATTCATGCTGTGGCATAAGCAACCCCCATCACACACAATAGAAAAAAAATAAACATTTTAAACATTTTTTTCAAAATAAAAAAGATAATACAAAGGAAGCTTGAAATTTTCAAGCTAGATGATAGATTTTTATATAAAAACTGATGTTCTGGGGCTGGGGCAATGGCTCAGTTTGCTTGACACACAAGCATGAGAACCCCAGTTTGAGTAGGTAGAACCCACAAAAAGCCGGGTACTTAGTGTCTGTAATCTCAGTGCTTCTAGAGCAGGACCAGAGACAGACAGGAGAGTCCCCGCAAGCGGCAGGCCAGCTAGTCTGTCGTATGTAGCCCACACAGAACCCTGTCTCAAAGTAAAAGGCAAGGCCCCACAGCCAGCTGTTCGTGGACCTCCACACACAAGCTGTGACATGTGCCCACACTCACACACAAAAACACAGATATACAAATGCACATACACATGCACACACACAGAAAGATTAAAAAGGAAAGGGTTAATATTCTAACACAGCTCTGCAACCTGAGTTCATAGTGTCAGCAAGGCCAAAAACAAAACCACAAAATAAATTTAAAAACCTTTTAGACAGGAGTTTAATTGAAAACAGTCCCAAAGGGTAAGGGTGTAGCTCAGTTGTGGAGTACATTCTTAGCATGGGGAAGGTCCCTGGTTAACCTCTAATACCTCCTCTCCCCACAAACGGCATCGAGTTGGTGGCGCAAGTAACGAGAAGAGTCCGTCACAGGCCTCTCTGAAGTGATTTGTGTCCCATGAGTATATCACCACAGATTTGTCCTCAATCTCAGCCAATTATAAACTGCCTCCCCACTTTAGAAAGTTTTAGAACTGGCAAAACTCCAAAGTACAAGCTAGTCTGAATGCTCAGAATCATTTTTCTCAGTGTGGGGCATATTTTGGGATTCTCATTTTTACAAAAATTTTGATTTGTTTTTTTAAGTACAAAACTGTGGGAGCTTGTTTTCGGGTTCCTTGTGGCTTTACCCAGAAGGTTCGCATAGAGGATGATTAGGACCACGGGCCTGAGTGCAGGTGTCTGAGATGGTCTGCACTTGGCTGTGCTGGGGGAGGAGGTCTTTTGCTCCACCCCTTGGCATCTCTATAAATACCCTGGGGCAGAGACAGTTGGGGAGGGTTGGAATAGGTTCGAGGCCCTCTCGAGGCTATCCTTTATTTTCTATCTGTTTATCTCCGCAAGATTCTCCGCAATAAATCCTTCTATCTAATATTTCCTGCTGCTCACACTCAAGAAAACTCTGGGGAGCTGTGGGGTTGGTGGGTAAATGCCCCACACAAAACAGACTATTAAAGAGCACAAAATTTCTTTTTCATTCTCATCACATTTAGCCATCTTAAAAATATTTTATATATACATATATATATGTATATATATATATATATCCGTGTGTGTGTGTGTGTGCAGGTGCGGAAGAGGCCAGAAGAGGTGTTGGGTCCCCTGGAGCTGGAGTTACAGGAGTTAAAGGAGGTTGTAAGCATTACAGCTGGTGCTGAGAACTGAACCCAGATCCCTGGAAGAGCATCAGCCCTGGAAGAGCTCTTGGCTGCTGAACCACTGCTCCAGCCCCACACTAGCCATTCTTATAAAGTCTATTAAACACAACAAACAACAACAAAGCCAGAGCAAGATGAGGTGGTTCACAGCAGCACTGTCTGGGACATCAGCTGAGACAAATGGCAAAACCCTGCCCAGACCCTGGTAATGGTCCAGACTCAACAGGATGAAGAGTCAGCTTTGTTCTCGCCAGGGATCATGATTTACAGTCTCAGTATGACAAACCATTTTTCCTTGAACTCAGAGCCACCAACTTAATAGTCTCATTATATTCAGAGTATCCTCGCTCTTTATAAAAATGAACAAAAACAAAAACTAACCCCTTCCTTCTCAGTGACACTTTTTTTTTTTTAAGTGCAGTCCTGCTTCAAACAGATTTGCCATTTTTTCCAAGGAGTGTGGAAACACTGAACAAATTACATTTGTTCTGAAAGCCTGTAAAACCACAAATTCCACAGTATAACAAGCACATCACCCAATAGTTAATACTAGAGGACTAAAAGTCCATCAGTGAAAACAAGCACAGCTGAGAACTGATCGCTGTAGGAGCTTGTGAGGTCAGATGTGTGACCTTCCAAATAAACCAAGTATACAAACACCCAGGCTCTTCCGTGCCTCAGCAGGTAGAGGCCCTCAGCCTTCTCACACTACCATCCTGTGCATAGCAATTCCTATCATTTGGATTGACTTCTATCCTTACCAAAGCATCACCCTCACTCAGGAAAGCTATAGCCTACCTAGGAGACAATGGGTACATATCTATGTCTGTAAACATGTAAGCACAGGGATTTTTTTTTTTGAGACAGGGTTTCTCTGTGTAGCCCTGACTGGCCTAGAACTCACTCTGTAGACCAGGCTGGCCTGGAACTCAGAGATCTGCCTGCCTCTGCCTCCTGAGTGCTGGGATTAAAGTCGTGTGCCACCACACAGGGATTTTTTAAATACATAAAAAGTTAAGTAACTTTCCCATAGCCTTATCTTCAGTTAAAGCTTTCTCTCTCACAGACATACAGGAACATGGGCTCTATACGGTCACATTATAATACTGCGTCTATGTGGATCTGAGGAAACTATTTTTAAAATTAAGTTTCATTATCTTTATCTATTGGTATTTTGCCTATATGTCTGCCTCACAAGTATGTGTGGTGCCCATGGGGGCCAGAAGGCATCTGGAACTATGGAGCAGGTCTTTCCTGCTGGACTTCCTGTGGGACTGCCAGCCCCTAAATAATCATATTATTAGTAATTATGAAAGCTTGGCCTTTAGCTTAGGCTTGTTTCCAACTAGCTCTTATAATTTAAATTAAACTAAAGCTAAAATTGAACCTGTTTCTACTAATCTACATTCTAACATGTGGCTTTTTATTTATCCTTCATTCTCTACGTCTGACCTCTTCAGTGTCTCACTGGTGAATCCCACATGCCTAGATGATAACCCTGAGTTCCCCTCTCTCCCTGGAAGTCCCGCCTAATCTATCCTGCCTAGCTATTGGCCATTCAGCTTTTTATTAAACCAATCAGGTACCCTAGGCAGCAAGGTAAGACAGCAGCACGTCTTTACACAGTTTGCTCAAATATCCTGCAACAGAACTGGAGTTCCACACGGTTGTGAGCCACTGTGTGGGTGCTGGGAATCAAACCCAGGTCTCTGGAAGAACAGCCATTGCTCTTAATTGCTGAGCCACCTCTCCAGCCTAGAGCCCATTTTTAATGTCAACAGACTGAGTAACTGTTAGGACAAAATCTTTTAGTATAATTTACATATAATACTTAGTTGAAAGTCTTTTTTTTTTTTTAATGCCCATAATCAGAGGAGGGGTTTGGAGGGATAATTAATACCAAGGCTATTTGAAAGAGCCATGTTGAAATGTACTATTTTTCCTAAACACACACACACACACACACACACACACACACATCCATATCAAATAGCTTGTTGAGTCAGTCCACACGCGGGAGTACGTCATCCCAGAAGCCACAGTTGCCAAATAAAAGCAGCCCAGTGCCAGGTGTGAGCCTCCTCCCTAACGGTGGTCAGAGGGGTCCCCGAGATCTTGTCATTGCTCTTGGCTACCCACTACTTTCTGATTGGATTTAGGGCCCACCCACCGGAAGGAAGGCATGCTCTGTACTGACTGTGGAGGTCACAGGCCCCAGAAGTGAACCTACTCCTCTTATTTTGCTAAATTCTAAATCTACCCACAGGTTAGTGCAGCTCTCCGACTCCATTAGGGAAGTTTCTTTGTCTAGTGGATGATGGTTGACAAAGACACAACGTGGAAGTGCAGAGAGTAAGTGTCACGGAACGGTCCACACTCTTTCAAAGGGACATCTCCATCATATCTACCCTGTGGCTTGGGGACAATGTAGCAAGGGGGAAAGAGTGACTGTGGAGGACCTCGACGAAACCGTGTTTTCTGGACACGACAGGACGCCTACACTCAGGACCTCACAGCAGCTGTGGCCACCTGTATAAAACCAACATGGAGGCTCATGAGGCCTCAGCCCTAACTGAGAAGCAATGGACAGGTGATGGCTTCTGGACAAGGGAGAGCAGTTTTCTGTGAAGGTGTGGCTCCTGGTGTATCAGCCACACCTTCATATACCAGGGGTATATGAGCAAAGTGGAGTTGATGGATTATAGAGGAAAAAAAAAACATAAAAGTTGTGGGTTCAGGTGATGGGATAAGGAGGTGTCAGTGGACCGGGGAGGGTCGGGAGGGATATGATCAAAATACATTGTTTGAAATTCTCAAAGAACTAATAAAATAATTTAATGTATAAAAATAGTCCATAATATTATACAGAGCTCCTAGAAGTTTGTTAAAAAAAAGTGTCTGTAAGTAATAAAGATCTCACACAAAGGGCACAAATTAAAGGTATTTCTGGACTGCTCATTGTGAACTACACCCGCAGCTTTCCCATTCCTGAAGATAACTACCATCAACAGTACTTAAGACAGGCAAAGATAATTATTTATAGACCAGAGCACTTTTCTTTTGGTGACTTTCCTGTCAATCAGCAGGCAGTGCAGGAAAAGGTTCTTCAGATGCAAGAGACGCAGGTAAATCCTTTTGATTAGAGAACCACTGATTCGGTCCTTAGCATTATAGTGTGTGTTGAGTGTGGTATATGTAGGTGTATGTGCATACAGGGGTACACACATGTGGAGGCCAGAGGCCAGATAAAGAAGTCAGGGGTCCTGCTCTATTATCCCACCTTATTCCTTGGAGACAGGGCACTCTTGGAATCTGAACTAGGCTAACAGCCAGCAAGCCCAGTGATCCTCCTCCCATCTGACTGCAACGGTGCTGGGGTTAAAGGTATCCATGCAGCTCACTCAGTTTTCTGGTGTTCGAGAAGTAAGCACTCGCATCCACTGAGCCATCTCGAAGCCCACAGGTAGCTCTGAGTGATTGCTACTGTGGGATTTAGTTATACACTATTTTCTTGGGCATCTCTAAGGGTCTGCATAGGGCTGAATATGCATGGTTTCATTAAGGATTATGATGAATGGAATTAGGGTTCTTTCCTGTTTCAGCTAGGGGCTTGCTATATAATCTTAGCTATGTTATTTCCTCTCTCTTAATTCTAAAACTTATCAAGTATATGTAGCTATACCGTGGTAGGAGCAGCCATGACAGTGAACTTTATCACTCTTTCCTGGGTGCTGGTTTCCTCAGAACTGAGTTCTTACAAATACAACCTCTAGTGTCAACTCTTCTTCCTTCCCTGTAATGATTCCCCACTGTGCTTGGCCAACCTTCCCAACTCTTCCCAACAGTTGTCAAGTTTTCACGCCCTCTAAACACAAGGCAGTCGTCTCTGAAGGTCCATGCCTGTAATCCCAGGTCCAGAGGCAGAAGAGAGCACGTTTAAGGGCAGACTGGGCAATGCAGCTGGACCCTGCCTCAAAAAAGGAAAGCAAAAAATATATAAAAATTATATTCTCTACAGTTTTAGAAATGTTAATTTTACATTGACTTTTACTCTTATAATACATTTTCATGGTTCTATTCTTACCGAATAATATATAGTCTGTATTTTTTGTAGGCAGGTAGCATAGTGCTTTAGGAGCAAGACTCCTTGAAGATGAATTATGTGGTATCCTAATAAAGTTTCTTAGATGTTCCCTCTATAAAATAGGAACCATAAGATTACCTACCTACCTATTTCAAAGAATTATATATGTACTGAACCAACATAACACAGCTGAGTAGAACCTGGTACTTCTAAAACAAATTAGTTATTGTAACAGGTAGTGAACATCTGTACTCTCAATTGCTCTTAAATCTGAAAGCTTTGAGTATCATGTTTATGCTCAAAATGGTTTTGATCAGGGATGTTCAACTGGTGAAGTCTGTACATACATCCCCAAATCTAAAGCATCAAAATGTGTGTTCCCAAGGACTTCAGATAAAGAAGACCTAGCTTAGTCTGGGGAGGAGGCTTGTTTGGTAAAGTGCCTGAGGAGCAAGCATAAGGGCTTGAGTTTGGATCCCCAGCACCCATAGAAAAAGCTGAATGCGATTGCAGACGTAACCCTATAGTATGATTGTATGTGCACATCCACAATGCTTGCACAGTGGGAAACCGAGACTCAGGGTTCTCAGGTCACTGGCCAGCCAGTCTAGACAATCACTGAGCTAGTGACGTGGAGAGTATAGAGGAAAATGCCTCACACCAGTCACTGGGCTCCACACACACTCACACGTGCATATGTGCACGCGCGCACGTGTGCGCGCGCACACACACACACACACACACACACACACACACAATGAATTCATACTCAACCTATAATATTATCCAAAATTGTTTATACCCAGTACTTTATAAATAAAATCACTGATGTACCTAATGATATTGAGAGACTACAAAATAGAAAAATCTCTCTGGACTCTCACAATAACTTGTATCTACTCCCCTACCCCTTTTTGTTCTGAGACAGGTATATAGACCAGGCTGGCCACCTGAGACAGGTATATAGACCAGGCTGGCCACCTGAGACAGGTATGTAGACCAGGCTGGTCACCTGAGACAGGTATATAGACCAGGCTGGCCACCTGAGACAGGCATATAGACCAGGCTGGCCACCTGAGAAGGTATATAGACCAGGCTGGCCACCTGCCTCTGCCACTCAAGTACTGGGATTATTGATGTGAGTCACCACGCTTAGCTAGGCTCATTACTTTTAATATTATATCAAACCAATACTATGTCTCCAGTAGGTAATCTGTAAGTGGTACAGGAGACAACTTTTCATGAACCAGAATGCTCAATTCCCGTAAGTTAATTTCCCTATGGTCATTTTTACGACGACCACACAGGCCAAGCCTTATACCCAATGCCTTCCCCAGCCCTCCGTTTCCTTCTCCTCTCAGCATGAGACCAAACCCAGGCTGGTTGGTAAGTGCTCTAGCGCCGAGCTAAGTCTCCAGCCCTGGGCCCATCCGTTCTTAAGTGACAGCATCACTTTTGGGCATGTCCTGATTCATTTGCTTTTGTTTGTCTGTTTGTTGTTCCTGCACATATATAACTTTTTAAAAATTAAAAAAATCAAGAACTACCTCCATTTTTCCAAGTTTTAACAATGAATTCACATCCACCTGAACACCCTAGAGGTACCTAAAATTTATATCCAGAATGTAACATGTAATCTTCCTTCTAGAAACTGCTTTTCTTCCTATATTTTTTCACTTAAAATTTTTTTGTGTGTATGAGTGTTTTCTTCGCATGTATGTTTGTGTACCACATGCATACCTGGTACCCATGGAAGCCAGAAGAGGGCTTCAGATCTCCTTGGACTGGAGTTGTGATGGTTATGAGCTACCGTGTAGGTGCTGGGAACTGAACTCCAGTCCTCCAGAAGAGCAGCAAGTGCTCTCAACCTGTGAGCCAAGTCTCCAGCCCTGCCCGCTTCCTATATCCTTAACCTCACAAAACATCACCAGCCCCCTGATCTTCAGCCCTCAAGTACTAAGGATTTCAACACCCACAGTGTTTCTCAAATCAACCATCCTCCATCACTGACTAGGTATACTGTCTTAGAGCTGAATCATCTATGGCCCCTGGAGGGATTCTCCTGCTACTAATCCTGTCTTAGTGTAAGTATCCTGCTGTCTCTCTGGAGACCCAGTGGTGTCATTTCAAAGTTTAAAACTCTTCAGTGACTGCTCAGTGCCCTCAGAACGAAGATGAAGCAGCTTGTCAGGGCCTCCCAGGCCTCAGTGACTGCTGGTTCCTTCATGCCCCTTCTGTCCACATTGCTCTCTCTTCCTAGAATACTGGGCTTCCCAACACATACCTGTAATCCCAGCACTCCCAAGGGAGAGGGGAGAGGGGAAGATCAGAAGCTCAAGGTCATTATCCTTGGCTACTTGGCTACTTGAAGGCCAGCCTGAGTTATACAAAACCCTGTCAAGAACAAAACAGACAAGGAGGAAGCGGGGGGGGTGGGTGGGGAGGAGGAGGGATCCCGTTCATAAGTCCTCTTCATTAAACGGTACGCCTTGAGGATGGGGGTCGTAATGAAATGCTCTCTAAACTGGAATGGATTAAAAGCAATGAGCTATTCCAAGATAATCTTATGAGAAGTCACTTCAACAGCTGGGCACGTAGCTCAGCGGCAGAGTGCCTGACAGGCATACACTAGATCACTGCAATTCAAGGTAAAAGGACGTTGTGCATGTCGTCCCCACTGGAGAGACTGCAGCCAGACCGTGGTGTAACCCAGCAGGCCTGTCATAATTCTGCTCCCGTTGGTACTGACAGCTCCAAGTTCCTCATTCCAATTCTTAGAGTAAGCCTTCGGAGCTTTAACTGCCCAGGCAGTGGACTCATCTATCTGCGATAAACAAGTGTTCTGGAGGGCCGAAGTTATCTCCTGATGGAGAGAGGTGCTGGCGGGTGAGCTGTGCAGACACCATTAAGCCTGCACCTCTTTTTAAGCAGAGTTGTTGGCACAGCTGTTAAGGTCACAGTTTGAGGAATGGAGTATGTTGTTGCTTAGCACAGAGGGCAAAAGGACAAAACCCAATTTCTTGTAGCTGAGATGGAAGCTTAAGTTGGTCAAAGTACATTTTACTTAAAATATACCTACAAAAATGTATTATTCCAGGTCTGCATTGGTTTCCAATGTACCTCCTTTACTTAGCTGGCCAGACCAAATGCTGAAATGCTGAGAGCCTGCTAATGTCGACCTGGCAGCCAAACTCTAAAAGTCTACCACAAAGGAGCCTGAGAGCTGGCTGTGGTGGCACATGTCTGTAATCCCAGTGCCTGGGAGACTGAAGCAGAGGAATTGTAGGTTTGAGGCCAGCATTACTACGTAGGGGAGTTCTAGGCCAGCAGAGATACAGGGAGACCCCATCTCTAAAACAAACAAACAACAGAAAACTACCAAGTGTCTACAATCCCTATTACTTGAGAGGCTGAGGTGAAGTTCATCACTTGGTTCAGGATTCAAGCTCAGCCTTAACAACAGAGTGGAGACAGTGTCTCAGAAAAACACCCTATGAGTTGGGCATCGTGGCACACACCTTTAATCTCAGAATTTGGGAGGCAGAGACAGGCAGACTCTATGGGTTCAAGGCTAGCCTGGTCTACAGAGTGAGTTTCAGGCCAGACAAGATAGAAAGGAAGAGAAAACCACCCCATGAAACCCTGTTTAGAGGTAGCTAGACATTACAAGTTACCACTTCTCCCAGAGTCTCTCATTCTACACAGGGACTATTTCAAGTCAGCATAATTCACTTCATATAAAAATGACTTTTGGCCGGGCGGCGGTGGCGCACGCCTTTAATCCCAGCACTTGGAAGGCAGAGCCAGGCGGATCTCTGTGAGTTCGAGGCTAGCCTGGGCTACCAAGTGAGTTCCAGGAAAGGCGCAAAGCTACACAATGAAACCCTGTCTCGAAAAAACCAAAAAAAAAAAAAAAAAAAATGACTTTTGCCGGGCAGTGGTGGCACAGGTCTTTAATCCCAGCACTTGGGAGGTAGAGACAGGAGGATCTCTGAGTTCAAGTCCAGCCTGGTCTATAGAGTAAGTTCCAGGACAGCCAGGGCTAACAAAAAAATAAATTAAAAAAAAAAAGACATTTTCAGGAAAAAATGTTAGAAATCAGTGTGTAATTTTTAGTTTTCATTCTACCTCTGTTCCAGTAATGCCCAGCACACGCCCAACTGCTAGGGGCCAGAAGAGGAAAGAGAAAGAGGCCACAGCATTGAGGGCAGAAACAAATGCAACGCTCATCAACATGGCCCCTGAACTTGGGGTAAACGATTATAAGGTAATTTGGTACTCCATAAAAGGTAAGGTGGAATCCCCAAAGTTGCTTTTATCACAGCAGTTAGCCAAATTTGCCAGTCTGGCCCAGGCTAGCCATGGCTAAAATAGACCAAGGCCTCTTTCATTTAATATGACAACTTTCAGTCTTCAGTGAAGTTTCCTCCTGGACACAGTGACACAGACTTCTATTTCAGTACTTGAAAAACTGAGGCAAGAAAATGAGGCCAAGCGGGGAAGACAGTGAGTTCGAGACCAGCCTGGAGCTGCCCATCTCAAAACACAGCAAAGCAAGGCAACACTTGGCCCCGCCCCCCAGATGAGAACTTGCTATCCAGTTAAAAATTACAGTTTATAAAATACACAGGAAGGCTGTAAAACAGCAAAGCTACAAAGAGGCATGCACCATGGTAAGTTCACTCATAGACTACATTTCTTGTATATGAATACTGCTACAGTTTCTCATAATTAAATTGTAAATTAGCCTGTGAAACTTCACTGTGCTAGCTCAGACACTAGAGTGTGTCCAGAAAGAGATCTGACAGACAATAAATTTTTTACATACTCTTCATTTAAAAAATAATAAATGCTCATTCTATGGAACTTAGAGATTACACTAGGAAATAAAAATCAGTGCAAAATTTACCAATTTGGTATTATCCTGGTCTACATAGTGAGTTCCAGGAGAGCCAGGACTATGTAGAGAGACCCTGTCTCAAAAACCAAAACCAAACAAACAAACAAAATTAACATTTTTATATTAGCTCAGTCTTATCATTTAAACCAAACTTGAGATTGGAATACATGTTCTTAAAAGTTGCTCTTTTTATTTAATGTAACATAACAAATGCTTACATGTACATTGATTAAAGTATGATTTTAATGAGCATATAAATATTTATGTAAGTTATTTTCTCATTAAGATATATTTAACCAGTTATAGTGTTAGGTATATGACAATCTGAATGCTTTTAACACTGTCAATGCCTAAATCCGTTCAAAGGAAAAGCATTCCTAGAGCCTTTCAGGACCTAAGCAAAGGTCTCAGTTGTCACTGTGTCCTATGACTAGTTCTCTCACCAAAACACTCTATTTTAGGAAAATTTCTCTAAGCTATATGTTCTCCAGTGCTTTGGAAAACTACAGCTGAGAAAACATAGAATCTATACAACATTAAAGTAGGAGTGAGGGGCTGGAGGCGGCTCAGTGGTTCAGAGCATTTGGCCGCTCTTCTGAGACTGCTGGAAGACACTGCTGGCCGGTCAGAGGTTGCAGCCTCCCCATGGCCTAGCAGCTTGCTCATCACAATAGCTGGGCAGCATGTGAGCTCCCTCCCTCCAGCAAAGCTCCAGCAGGACTTCTTTACCTGCCCATATCTGGAGAATGTCCCAGGGCCTGGAGGACTGACCTTATCTCAAAAGCTGTCTCTAACAGAGGCCTGATTCATCTTTAGCTTGACCCTTGCCACAGATCCCTGCTAACAAGACTTGGGCTAGGAGCTCTGCTATAGGACCCTACGGCCACCTACTAAGCCTTGTGATAGGAGTGGCCGCTTAATGCAAATTAGGGTTTGTCCCCAGCCTCCCCAGTTCCATATATTCCTTATACTCTGGAATAAACTTGAGCTGATTCACCAAAATCTGTCTCCCAGAGGGCTGTCTTTGTTCGTGACCATAGGCTGCCAAAGCTTTCTGTCGTCCCATCCACCTCTTTCTCCTCTCAGCCAAGTGGCCAACAGGCCCAGAGGAGAAAGAGGACTCCCACAAAGACCAAGGTTCCATTTCCAGTGCCCACCTGGTGGCTCACAACCATCTGTAACTTCAGTTCCAGGGAATCCAGTACCCTCTCTGGCTTATGTGAGCACTGCTTGTATGTGGTACATAGACATGCAAACAAGCTAAACACCCATACACATCAGATAAAAATAAAGGAAAATATTTACAAAAATAAGTAGGAATGATGCTTCTAGGTTAATGCCAGCTTGATTCTTCCATGTTCTATGGCTCAAGATTGCTGCCGCCAGCTAGCTTTCACAGTGCAGGAAGGTGCTATGCGCATTACTGGAAGAGAACAGTCATCATCAGCCATACCCAGCCGTACACCCCATGAGCTACAACAATGACTGGCCTCCTAAGATACGGCCACTGGTGCAATGGTGGCATGAACATCAGTAGAATAACCAACCACTTCTAAAGGATTTAAGCTCCACAGGATGAAACCCATGCTTGGCACCACGATCCAAAAACCTATGGCTACAAAGGTCACAGGCTCTAGGGAAAAACCTGCTACTATTATTTTGCTAAATGGACAAACTCTTACTGACTTCTGGTCATATCCACACTGCATCTCTCAGTCCTCACCCGAGGAGCTTCTATTTGTGGTAGACAGTGTTTAACACAGAGGCCCACAACTGGCCAAGGTGCTGAGAAGAAGGCTGCCAAGGTTCTGCTATAAATGGAGCATGATACTGCACCCCTCCTCTCAAGGATCACCGTGGAGGGGCGGGGGAAGAGCGTAAGAACCAGAGGCAATGGATGACTGCAAGGAAGTGGTGTCTTTTGAACACAGCAGGGCAGCTACGCATGTGAATTCACAGTGGTTGTAACAGCATGCACAAGGCTTGTGTAAGCCCAAAAAATAACAAACTCAACATGGAGACCGGAGTTGGGCCTAAAAGCCCACACCTAACTGTGGAGCTGTTGGCAACTGTGAGCTTCTAGGGGAGAGAGAGTCAGTTTTCTCTAAGAGCCCCTGGTAGGCAGATCACACTACAGTGGAAGACCACACATCCAAGAACATATGGGCAGCACAAATTAGTCGTGACAGCCTTAAAAAATAAAAAAGAGAGCCGGGCCTGGTGGTGCACACCTTTAATCTCAGCACCAGGGAGGCGGAGGCAAGTGGATCTCTGTGAGTTCAAGGCCAGCCTGGTCTACATAGTGAGTTCTAGAACAGCAAGGGCTATATAGAGAGACCCTGCCTAAACAAGTAAGTCAGGAAATAAGTAAGTAGGTAAATAAATTAATTAATAAATAAAGGAGGTCACAAAGTTGACTGGGTAGGGAAAGAAAAGTGGATCTGGGAAGAGTTGGGGGGGTGATAAATATGATCCAAACACATTTTATGAAACTCTCAGCGAACTCATAAAAAAGTATATGAAACATTCAAAAGTTTATATTTTGTATACTAAAACACAAAATGTAAAAAATCGTCAACTAGCACTTGAAAAGCACAATCATTCACAAAGTGTCTACACATCACATTTGGCTTACAATCTTAAAATATAGTTACTATTATCAGAATAATTTTTTTACACTTAACAAAACAGATGAAATAACTAGTTGATTTGGTTAAAGCTGCTAAAGGCAATGTTATCTCAGGTCTGCAGGCCTTATATATAGTATCCTTTCTGACAGGTCACTGCTGGTGGTAGTTTGAATAAGAAGAGCCTCCATGGGCTCATATATTTGAATGCTTACGTCACCAGGGAGTGGAACTATTTTACAGAAGGATTATTTATTAGAAGGATCAGGAGGTGTGGTCTTGTTGGAGGAGTGTGTCACTGGAGGTGGGCTTTGAGGCCTCTCTTAGCCTGCGCACCAGGATGTAGCTCTCAGCACCCTGGGAGCCATCACACTCCCTGCCATAACGGCACTGGATAAACCTCTGAAACTGTAAGCCAGCCCCCAATGAAATGCTCTCCTTTGTAAGAGTTGCCTTGGTTGTGGTGTCTCTCCACAGCAGTAGAACAGTGATTAAGACAACTGATTTCTATAAACCAGAGAGAATTCAATATCCTCTATCTGTGACTTTGGATTAAAAAACAAAACAAAAAACATTACCAAGGGGGCTGAAGAGATGGCTTAGGTTTAGAGCACTTGTTGCTCTTGCAGAGGATTTGGGTTGGATTCCCGGCACCTACATGGTGGCTGATAACCATCCATAACTCTAATTTCAAGGGGATCCAGTGCCCTCTTCTGACCTCTGAGAACGCCAGTTACGCATGCGATACACATTCACACATTCAGGCAAAACATTCATACACCTAAAATAAATAAATAAATCTAAAAAAAAGAATCACCAATGTTTTCTCTTAAAATGTTATATTTTATACTAACTTATTTTCTTAAAATACTATTTCTATTTAAGGCAAAATTTGGTAAGTTTATATTCTCTAAGTGGCGGTAGGTGGGTCAGCTGATACAGCTGCTCACAGCACACATATGCCAGGTTGGCTTAACATTTCCCATTCTATAAGTACACAATCAGAGGAACGTTTACAGTAAGGCACAGTTCAACTTGTAGACTTTCCAAAGAAAACAAACACAACTACTAGAATTATTTTTCCTACAAACAGACCTACTGCAGAGATCACAACTGAGAAAAACATAAAACACTTTAAAAATGACGCTCTGGAGGAAATTCCACTCTCTGCACTAAAGAAAAAGGCACACACATATACACTCATAACTATTTCCTTCCCTCCCCCCATCCAGTAGTGCCCCCTCTACTTCCTGTAACGAAATTCACAACAGATGGTTATTGAAGTTACTGATTTATAACTTTTCTGAGGCTGACTGTCATGAAGTTACCAGTATTTTGTTGCATATATTAATTACAGTTTAGCTCACTTAATGTAGTGCCTTAATCATACATCATTTTAGCAATGGCTGCACACATTTACTTCTCTCCACAGTTCTTTAAAAGAAATACATCTCACTCATTAATCAACTATTTACTGTACTTCTTAGTAGTTGTTCAGTAAGTTTTATTTATTTGCTTGTTTATTTATTTTGAGGCAGGGTCTCACTATGTAGCCTTGGCTGGCCTGGGAATCACTACATAGACCAGGCTAGATTCAAATTCACAGAGATACATCTACCTCTGCCTCCTGAGTACAGGAATTAAAGGTGTTAGGTATCATGCTTGGTGCATTCATTATTTTTAATTCAATTAATATAGTAAAAATATGTAAAACAAAACATACTTAAGTCTTCTACTTTCCAAACATTGACTACTACACTGTATCTCATATTTAACATCTCTGAAATTAAGATTACCTTAAATTATACTTAGCAGCATTTCCTCCCTTATCTTGTAAACTATAAAATAATTCTGTGATTACAATCTCTGACTTCTTATAATTAATGAATAAAATCTTTGCAAAAACATGAATCAAGACCACTTTTCTGGGGGCTAGGGAGACCCCTCAGCAGTTAGGAGCACTCACTGCTCTTGCAGAGGGCTCCGTCCCCAGTGAATGTTGGCTCACTGCCATCTGTAACTCCAGCTTCAAAGGATCAATGCCCTTCTGGCCTTCATGGTTTCCAGGCATACACATGGTATATGTAGTCAGGCAAACACTCATACATATACAATTTTAAAGTGAACATTTTTCTGGGCTAGTGAGATGGCTCAGTGAGTAAAGGACCTGCCACCAGCCCTGAGGACCACATGGTGGAAGGAGAGAATGGACTCCTGAAAGCTGTTCTCTGACTACCACAGATGCTCTTTGGCATGCACACACCTCCTCACAAGTATGCACACACAAAATAAATGAAAATGCAATAAATTTTAAACAACATTTTTTCCATGCTATTAGATAAATGGGCAAATATACAAAGTAATGAACATTACACCTAAGTAACTTGTTACAGATTAATAGAACATGAGCAAGTAAGGAGCATTTTTTCTTCTCAGTCAACTCTTTTGCTGGCAGGCTGCAAATTATGGTTACAAAGAAAAAAATCAATCACTTCATTATCTATCTTTAAAGGTAATCTTATAAGAGTTTTGAAGGAGCCACAAACCTAAAATTTTTTACATAAAAAGTCAGTCAGCTGAACTTTGAATCTTCAGAGTACAAACTCACTCATCAATAGTTTCTTATATCTGTAAATTGAGGCCAGAAATTCCTTTAATAAGTCAATCTACAAATTGAAAAAATTAAAATGGCTTGGCTCCAGTCCTCTGGAGTTGAGGCAGGAAGACCATGAGTTCAAGGCCAGCCTGAACTACATATTGAGACTGTTAGAGAGAGAGAGAGAGAGAGAGAGACAGAGACAGAGACAGAGAGACAGAGAGATAGACAAAGACAGAGAGAAAGAGAGAACTATAATAGAAGGAAAATTACACTGCTAAACCCATATTAAAATTATTAAACCTTTTATATGACAGTACCACCATTGACAGATAAAAAGTACTGAACAGGGATTGGAGGAAAACATGAATAATAAAAAAAGATAAACAGAAGCAGCTCAACTTACCAGGAGCATGCAAGTTAAGACAGCAGTAAGTGGTTCCCAGCTATGTGGGAGGCTGAGGCAGGAGGACTGGTGGAGCTTAGGAATTCAGGGGTCAGTCTACTTCTTATTAACACTAAGAAAGTAACATTCAGAAGAGCATTGCTCACTAATTAGACTGGCAGGACGTCTCAGAAAGAAGACTGCCTACGTTAAGCTCTGGGAAGGCATGAGGAGATAGACATCCCATGAATGGCCAACTCTACACTCTGGAAAGACGCAGGGAGATGAACATCCCTAGGAACTGCTAGGTAAAGTCGGCAGGAGTCAAGTTTATAAACTCTTTCAGAAATTGTGTGTATGTCAAGTAGTATAAGATTTTGGAGAGCAATTTGAAGATTGTGATAGGATGGTATGTATGCTATCTGATTCTGCAATCCCAGTTTTCAGTATTTATGCATGAACTCTACAGCAAGGAGATATCCTCACAAGAGATCTGAATAATGACAGCCATTGTAGCTCTGCTTGCAACTAAAATACATATAAAATACATACATACATACATACATACATACATACTGATTAGAACTTGGAAAGTAAATTATTTTTTATTCATACAGTGAAACACTATACAGCATCTAAAATTAAAATCAATAGGTCCACAATAACAACACAGACAAACTCTGGAGCCCTTGTCGAGTAGAAAGAAAAGCAAGTTAGAAGTGATGGTTATCCTAAGATATCATCTGTGTGAAATTGCATGAAAATAACAACATCTGCAATGCCAAGGACATGCAGACACTGCATGTAACACTCCCTTTTCACTGGGAAAATAACACAAAACCCGGGGAGCCAACACACTAACACTGTTCACTGCAAATGGTAGAGTTCATACGATTATTGGTACTTTTAAAGTTTGGTTTGGACATTTATTTGTGTAGTCATTCATGAGACTAGTTCTGGCTATATAATCCAAGCTTGGTTCAAATCCACATCTTCTTGCTTTAGCTTCCTGAGAGCTGGGACTACAGGCAAGTAGGACCATGCCCAGTATTTCACATTTTTTAATCATATAAAATTCAATCTTACCTCTCTCTATACGGGGAAACATGTAGGTAAGAAAAGTGATAAAAAAAAAAAAAACGTAAGAATAAAGCAGCAAGACAGATTTTTAGATTGGGTGTTTATGCTATAGTCAATAAATGCATCTTTCCAGAAAGGCAAAGTAAAGACAGATTTAACAATTTTTGTTTTCAAAAATTCTATCCATTAACATATGCCAGAAACAGGAAATTTAGACACACATTCAAAGACACTAACTTGGAAAAACCAAAGATACACACACACAGAGAGAGAATGAAGAAAACAGTCCGATTGTGAATGTGGTTTATTAATTTACCCCTCTGGATGGAAATAACATGAAGAGGGGATGGTGTTGAGGCTAGTGCCTGTGATGGCGCCGTGAGAGGAGCATTTTGAACGATTCTGAAATCTTTGAAACCGATACTGCTAAGGAATTAAAATAAGCTTTGATAAAACTGTAAAATCTAAAATTTCAAACTCTAAGAGTAAAGTTTTACAATTTATTTTTACAACACGGGCACACGCATGGGCATACACAGGCACACACACGTACGCATGAACACACAACTTGGCTGACACTCAGGACAGCTTTCAGTACACCAAGATGAAAAACCAAGGAAACATTCTGAGGCAAAGCTGTCTGTTACTCAGGCAACGTGGGAAGCTACGTGTAGATTTTTGCAAACTTCCATGACAAAGCAGGGAAGGAGAAAACACTGCAGCCTGGAGTAAGATGGCTGGAAACCCATGTTCCTCACTGAACAAAGTGCCCCACTGACCCTGACTGACAGCACACAACCACCCTCCAGCTAGCGACACATGACAGAAGGGAGCCCTGACAGAACTGTGAGTCATGTCCCCAGTGTTCTGGATAAACTCCAGACTGACCTCAAGCTTCTTTGCCAAGAACGACACTTAATACAGTTGTAAGGGGTTGGTAAACTGGGTTTTGCTTTGCTTTTTGTTTTTAGTTTTATTATTTGGTGACCTAAATAATAATTTCAGAGCCAGCAGAAACTTTAATAAATACATCTAAGTGCAAAAACTTTATTTCCTCAAAAAGTTAGCTCAAGGTGGATCACAGACCTTCCTGTAAAACACTAAACACTAAAACTTGTAGGTTACCAGAAAATCTAGTTGACCTTGAGTATGACGATAACATTTTAGATACAACACTAAGAGCACAATGTATGAAAGACAAGATTGTTAAACTGAATTTCACTAAAATTTAAAACCATTTTACAAAGGGCAGCCTTAGGAATATGAAAGAAAGTCAGACATAGAGAAAATGTTTACAAGAACAGGTTCCCACCACACAAGAGCTCTTTTGACAACACAGAGCCCAGCTAGAGAAAGCAAAGGTCTTGGCCACCCCACCAAGGAAGACAGGCAGGTGGAAGCCAGCATGGTAGCGTCCCGGTGCCATCAGGATTGGCTAACCTAAGATAACCAGCCTGCAAGGATGGGGAGCAACGGACTCTCACTTGCTGCGGGCACGAGTGTAAAGGTACAGCCGCTGGGCAGCAGCTTGGGTTCTTCAAGTTAAACACGGGGTCACTGTGTGAACCAGCCATGAGCTGCAAACTTAGGTCCGCTAAAGTTCTCTAACTGAACACTTTACAACACTTTTTTTAAAAATTCATTACCATGCATTTTTAAAGAAATGAGCTCCTAAGCCAAGAGAACACAGTGTCAGATGAATCTCCAAACAGGCCAGTTTCGTCCAGCATACGGAGGCCCCATCTGCAGCCACCCTCAGGGGGTGACACCTGAAGGATGTGGTGCTGAGCGAGGCTGCTTTTGTTTCTTCCCAAGCCCCTCTGTATCACTTCCAGTTCCGTCACGCTCAGTACTGCGGTGTTTTACCTGCTGCATCAATCACAAATGAACGCTCGTTAACTTCTCTAAATCTGTTGAAAAAATCACTATACAGTGAATCCTTAAACACCACCGGGGTGAGGGGCACCAACCCCATGTCACGTAACTTTTGTCTCCCCCAAACATACTACCAGCTGTTTACCTAATGGTATAAACAGGCAATTTCTCACGCAACACTTTCCTTGTTGGCTCTGTGTGTTACACAATGTAGAAAACAACTAGAAACACAAGGGCCCACTTCTTAAATTGTAAATTTTGGACAATTTCATACATGCACGCAATGTACTGTAAACATATTTTCCCCTCCCTCTACTTTTGTGTCTCATATATCAAGAAGTCACTTTTCACTGTGAAATAGGATTTACTAGAGAGACGACTGTTCACATGCAAATCATTACTGTCAGAAAGTATACTGATGACAGAGCCTCCAACTCCTGGGCTCAAGAGACCCTCCTGCCTCCCAAGTAGCTGGGACTACACGTGTGCTAGATGGGCTTGGCTTCCCAAAACAGTCCAGCTCACCACAACAGCAACAGGAGTTGCCTATGAAACTGTGCCAATGCCACAGTATTACCAGTTTGTCTGATACACTTAAGATTTTTTTCACATAGCCCAGGCTGACCTCCACCTAGCCAGATCAAGGCCAGCCTGAACAACTAAATACCTGTCTCAAAACGAAAAAAAGAAAGAGGGCCAGGGATAGTATTACTCGGCAGTAGAGTGCTTACACAGGATGCTGAGGCCCTAGGTTCAACCCCCAGTACCACAAAACCAAAGAAAAAAATCCAAGCCAAACCACAGTATGGGCCAGAGCTGAATAGTAGCATGCACAAGGTCATGGGTTCAAAGCCTGGTACCACATCCATCCATGCCCAGATACACATATATAAGCATACGTATGTACATAATCACAAATATATACATCAAACGCATACACACAGACAAACAGACACAAAAATGTCAGTAACAACCCAAAGTATGTTGTTCTGCCAGACTTTATGGTGCATTCAGGATGAGGCTGGAGGATCTCAAACAAGGCCAAGATCCACATCAAGCCCTGTCTTAAGCAAACACACATAAAAAACTTGTGATTCAAGAGCCAACTGTATAGTGAACCAGTGTGTGGATGTATGCAAAATCTGCTCACAGAAACCAGGCTGCAATATGAATGTGTTTGAACAAAGGGCTCTGTTGCGAGATATGTGATTACACTGCGTAAAGATAGTCACTGTGACAGGTTTAATAAAAAGCTAAATGGCCAATAATGAGGCAGGAGATATAGAGATAGTTCTAGAAGAAAGGTGGAGTTGCATATGGAAGAATGTAGATTTAAAAATATATGCTAAT